>JAGPOW010003356.1:1309021-1341657 GCA_030014935.1 Caiman crocodilus | reverse complement strand
GCGCAGCTCCCGGTGAATTAGTGCACCAACAAGGCTACCAAGAGCTACCGAAATGTGGCTTCTTTTTAATGTTTTACCTTGCCCGTCTTTTCCACCTTACAAAAGTTTTGCCTTAAACCAGAAGAGCATCAGGGAGGTTTTCAGCTGTTAGCAGGGCATGGTAACCTCACGCTTGGCTCCACTCTCCAGCAGCTCGTAGCAGAGAGCGGGCACCTTCAACCTTAAGGATCTGTTTAAATAGCTACAGCGAGCATTTCAACCTCTCTCCTGGTCTAGCCCTTAAATAAACACCAGGACCCGAGAGCAAAGGCTCTGATGAAGGGCTGATGCTGTGTTATAAAAGTGCCTGGGCTCATCGAGGCTCACTGAAAAAGCCAAATCAAGTCTTACGCAAACCCCACCTTGGTAATCGGGTTGCTTGACAGCTGGCACCCGTGATATGCCCAAGGCCAGCGGTGCCAGCTGCACCTGACTGTAGCAGCAAAAACCTTTCCTCATCTAATGTGATCCATACCTTACGCTGCAGAGGAAGGGGGAAAAAAGCCCCCTAGATTTTTGCCGTACCGACTTGTTGAATGAGGGTGAGGACATTCCTTCCCAACCCCAAATCTGGCCATCAGTTAGCTGCCCAAGCACGTTGGTAAGGTTCGCCAAGTGGATACCTAGGGACGAGGTGTTCTCTGCAGCACCTTGGAGCACGGGCCCCCTCTCTCTGGTGTCCCATCTCCAGCTGTGGCCAGTCTCCAGTATTTCAGAAGTTGGGAACAGGAAGAAGAAAGCCCAGCAGGTACATATGGCCAGTTGTACAGCAGGGAAAGAGATTCCTTCCTAACTCTGGCAGGTGACTGACTGGAGATGTGAAGAAGATGTGATGACAGTCGCTGTTTGAATTCAAAGCCGCCCTTCTCACAAATGTGTTGAGGACAGTCCTGTTTGCCCTTTGGGAAGGTATTCAAGTTGTAAAGTTATGGTGCAGAAAAGGAAGCATGTTCCATAGATCTATTTTTTCTTGTATTTCGAGTGAAGAGGTAGGAGGGATCCATCCCCTACGAGCTTGCAGCTGGACTAGCTTAACAGCTGCAGCCAAGGAGGGTGTAAAGCATCTGCGAAACCTGAATGTTTTCAAATGAACAGGTCAGACCCTCTTGCACCCGCGAGTGTTAAAAGAATGAACCAAGGCATTTGCTGAACCACTAATATTGATTGTTAATGAGTCCTGGAAAGCTGGGGAAGTTTCAAAGAGATTCAGTATTGCCAGTATCTTTGACAAGGATGACCAAGGAGTTATAACTGCTCAGCGTGACACTAGTCCCATACTGGAAGCAAAAGGCAGGTTGAGGTCGGGAGGGTGATCCAATCCTGGCTGTGAAGTATGAGAGGCTTTGGAAGGGGGGCTTCAATGAAGGTAAGTGGGTTAGAGGGCATTTTACAAGGTTTATTTGAAAATTGCTGGGTTTTGATACGTATGGATTTGTAGTCCCTCCTTTAACCATGTAGTAATGTGTGTGTGTCAGGTCACTTGACTAACCGCTTTGCTTCTTTCTTTATTACGCTGACACTTTGGAACCCACAGGAAATATTCAGGAAGCATGTAAGTCCTATTGCCGTCTTGTCTTTTTGATGTATTAGTCACTGCTTCCGTCTTGAAACAGGGTATAATGGCTCCAGCCTCCACCGCTGCGTGCAGCACTGGGCACTGACTGATGCAAAATGCAGTTCAAGCGATTTGTGCATGGCTTGTGCAGGAGAGGCAGGGTATTTATAACACACGCACGCATGCATGCACGCACACGCGGACTCAGGCTGGTAAAGCAGAGTCCGTAATGAAGGAGGTGACCGGATCTTTTAGGAGCGTGAGCTGATCTCTGTGAGCAGGGAGTACGGATAACATACCTGCTCCCCCCCACCAAGACTGGTCTTGTTGGCCATCTGCTTTCTTGCGCTGGCCACCCATCCAAGACTTTTGTAAATAGTTGAACAGTTTGAACCCAGTGACCCCAAGGGAATGTACTTTGATCTCACCCGTGTGTGTCCATTGAGATTCGGGGTTTTCCACCAGAGCAGGGTCTAGATCCCAAAATTGAAGCCAACAAGTGACTGGAAACCACTGCCCGGTTTGCAGAGGCTGCTCATGGCTCTCGCAGGCGGGCAGGTTCACCAGGTAAGTCAGGGCTGTGGTTGTGGGTGCCGGCTAGACGCAGCTGACCGCTTCCAAACAGCGGTTCTCAGACGGCAAGTGGTGGCCTTTAGGGGAGAGAAGGGCCCGTAGCAGGTTTTCACGCTGGTTGTACCCTCCCCTTTCAAATCATCCCACCAGCGCACGGCCATCTCCACCCTTTCCTTCCTACTGCTCTTCTGCTTCCGCCCCAAATCCCAACCTCTCTAAAGTAGCTTGGTTTTATTCCCCTTTGGTAGTGGAAAGCTGATGCCTTGGGGTGGGAAACCTGCCTGAAGATCCAGGCATATGCAGTGTTTCTGCTGACTTGTTGCCTGTGCTGGAGGAAGGTGGGGGGGTGGAAATACGCTCCAAGGGGTATGATGAAGTTGTTAAGATCTCATAACCTAGCTGTGCTCCTAAGCAGCAAGGCTTGTCCTGTCTTCTGGCACTGGCAGAGGGAGGTCAGAAGCCAGCCAGCATGCAGGTGTTAGCTTGGCGAGGGATGGAAAGCGTCTGCTGTACTCTCTCCTGCACCCTGCCTTCAAACTCTTCACCTGTTCTCTGCTCCCTCTGACGTGGGAAAGCAGGTCAGAGGGATCCAGGCTCAGCTTAGCCTTAGTCAGCTCTTGCTGCCACATCCGTCACGTGGAGCAAGGAAGCAAGCTAGGATATACAAAGACGCTGGCGGAGTCGGTGTCTGCTCTGAAATGACGTTGCACAGGGAATGGAGCAGAAGAGATGATGGAGGCAGAGAGAGGTAACCTTCAGGTATCCCCTGCTTTGAGGGGAAAAGGGGCTTTGACTGGAGGGGAGGCAGGTCCCGAAACGGTAACCCATCATGCGGGAATCGGGCTGTAGGGGAATTTGGGAACTGCAGCCATAAGGAGATTTCAGTTCTGCTAAGGCTGCTGGTGTGTGCCAACAAAAGGACAGCTTCGCAGCAGGAGCACTAACTCCGCAAAGAACTTCTTGCCAAAACTGTAGCTGGCAGAGAACTGTGTCTGTTCTGCTGACCTTGCTAAATAATGCACATGCATGTCCAGATCTGTTTCATTTACTGAATGAGCAATAAATAGGATCTCTTCTCCTACCTGCTACCAGCTCCTGGGCCTTAGAGGCCACTTCATCCTGGTGTGAATCAGCATCGTTGGTGACTTCAGTAGAAAGTGCGGAGTAACAGCTTGCTCCTGACCTGGGCATTGGCGTGCTCTTTAGTGTCCCCAAGCCCCTATGCTTGCACTCTTTGTCTGTACATGGAAGTTTTCAAGCCCACGCCATGTGTGTACGCGACCAGGATTGCTTTTTGCAAGGGCTTTATGCAGCGCGTGAGTGTCTGTGTCCCGTCTTTGAAAGTGCTTCAAGTGTCACTGTCCTGTTTGTAGACTTTCCCATAGAGACATTTTTTTTTAATATTCATTTTTTTTAATATTATTTAATATTCTAATATTCAAGCTTACATTTGAACTTTAAGCTTGCTGTCTGATAGACTACCAGCAGCAGGAAGCAGCGACTTGAAGCTCGCTTATCAAGCTAAGGCCAAATGGGACATAGGTGACGCCTCTCAGTTTGATGAGTCCCCTCAACCAAGCCTACAATTTGAGATGTATTATGAACAAGAAATCCAGCCAGAGATGGGTCCTAACTCCCAGCAGGGTCCCTTAGCAGGATGTTGCAGGAGGGCCTTCGCCCGTCATATAGGCAGGTAGAAATGGGGGTTGGAAAGGACCGGAGGAGGTCCATCTAGTCCAACCCCTGCTCAAAGCAGGGTCATCTGCAACTAGATCAGCTATATCACCTTATCACGTGCCTCATTTCACTTTTCTGTCTGTGTGCTTTGCAGTGCCTCAGCCCCCCACAATTATAAAGCAGTCTGTGAAGGACTATATAGTAGACCCAAGGGACAATATCTTCATTGAATGCGAAGCTAAAGGGAACCCCATTCCCACGTAAGTGCCTTTTCAGTTCTTGCTACTTGATGTTCTCCATGTGGAGATGTTGGCTAACTTCAAGTTTAAAAAAATGAGTTGGTTTTAAAAATGTTCTTGGACTGGACAGACCTGCATCTGGGATGCTCCATACCAAATCCTTTATGGTGTAAGTACGTGGTTAGTGTGTTCCCCTTCAGTGCCCATTTATGTGCCCATTTATGCATGATATAGCACTTTGCTTAGGAGTTTAAACATTGCGCTATGAATACGTGGTTTTAACATGAAAGAGATGGAGCCGAAGCCTAGTCTCATGAAGGTGAATGAGAGCTTTGCCCTGGTAGATGGCAACCCCACTTCACGCCCGCGTTGCGAGACGGGTTGCAAGTTACGCTGCCATTGGGAAGGGTCTCGGTGGCCTGCGGTTATAAAACTAGCGTGTGTCCAACATCCGCAGCTTTTCCTGGACCCGGAATGGGAAGTTCTTCAATGTGGCGAAGGACCCGAAGGTGTCAATGCAATACCGGTCGGGGACGCTGGTGATCGACATCCACAGCAGGGGGAGGCCAGAGGACTATGAGGGGGAATACCAGTGCTTTGCCCGCAACGACTATGGGACAGCGCTCTCGAATAAAATGCATCTGCAGGTTTCTAGTGAGTAACTCGAGTCTGGCAGCCCTGTCTCCAGGAGAGCGCAGGCAGACCAGAGCCGGGGGATTAGGAAAGTAGGCAGCGCAGGAGGCATGCCGTTTGTGTGGGAAAGAAATAGTCCACCTGCCAAATGCCCCACCTTGCTCATTGTATTACGCAGCTTTGCAGCCGGACCCGAGGTGTCGGACGGTCATTAGATGCTCGCTGGCTGTTCAGCCTTTCCTTCTGTCCTCACCACCGCCCCAACTCCCTCCAGGAGACCAACCACAATTCATGTCTCCTATTTAACAGAGTAACTCACGTTGTGCCCAACACCATGGCATCTGGGCACATCACACCCAAGCCGCAGTTTGTAGCTGATCGCAGCAGGCAGTCACAGTACCAGCTGTCGGATACGACAGGGCAGGGCATAGTTGTGAGCCCGAAGAACTGGGTTCTCTTCCCCTCCGCTTCACTGGCACGCCCCAGGGACCTTGGGTTAAGTCCCATGCCTAGCTCTCCCGTCTATGAAGTGGAGGCAGTGACTCTTGCCCTACAAGAGCCTGCTCTATGAGGTTTGCTTCATCAACGAAGCTTATAAAACACTCAGGGAGGGAGATGGTGGCCTCAGAGAGCAGGGAGGTATATGCCATCCAGGCCTTGCAGGGAATGCGTGCGTATAAAAATAACATTGCATCCAGGTCGTTCCACTGAAACCAGGCCAAGCCCTGCGAGGGGCGGGGGGGACGCGGCTCTCTCCCGGCCTGCTCCGCGGAGTCGTTCACGCTCTTGTTTTATTGCAGGGTCTCCCTTGTGGCCAAAGGAAAAAGTGGATGTGATAGAGGTGGATGAGGGCGCTCCCCTTAGCCTGCAGTGCAACCCACCCCCTGGCCTGCCTCCTCCCGTCATCTTCTGGATGAGCAGCTGTAAGTCGAGACGGCAGCCAGAGACCTGGAGCCCCTTTGAACACCCTTTCCCCTGAAGGGAGACGCTTTTTGGGTCACGTGCATTTTAAAGGAGAAGACCAACAATTTCCTTACGTGATTACAGCAGAAAAGATGGGGAGGTGTTGTGATTTGTGGCAAAGATCATCCGTTCTCCACCTCCCCCCTGTTCTGTGACACACAGGATGGTTGGAAAGCTCCTCTCGTCTCCCACAGCATCCGGGGAGGGAGGCAGGAGCCGTGGGAGAAGTGTGGCCGTTTTGCGGGTTTACGGCTGCGGGTCCGAGCGGAGGCTAGGCTGGTGGGAGGGGGTCGCCGGGGATCAGTGCAGGTGCTGCAGGGCTGATGCAAACGGGGGGAGGGCAGCATGGGTGCAGAGAGGGCTGTAGGTAGCTGCAAGGGGGTCTGAGCGCTGCTGCGATAAGCAGCTGCAGATCTTGCTGGCCAGAACTGAACTCAGGAAGAGAGCTTTGGGCAAGTCTCCTTCTCGAACACTGAGAAACGCCTGCATTAGCTGCAGGCCTGGCCCCGAAATCCCTACCGTCCTGCGGCATGAATTCCACTGGGATGTGGCGAGGGCGTGTTAACCGAGTTGGCCCGGGAGGGCCCTGTGCATCTGTGGGAGGGGTGGGGTGGGAGTCTGGCATCCTCTTTAGAGCTGCCTGCGTTTTCCTTATGGAGCGTTTCAGGCTTGGCAGCGAAGACAGGAGCTGGTTGGCACTCGGCAGCTCTTCTTGGACTCCAGGGACGCTGCCTGGTGCCAGCTTCAGCTCTTGGGGTGTTGCGTCCTCCGAGCGCCAGCCAGCAGACGCGTGGGGTTTCCAGGCTGATGTGCTGGGGACCCGGCAGGCCCGTGGCTTCTGTTTCTGAATGCCCTCCTCTCTCTCGCAGCCATGGAGCCCATCCACCAAGACAAGCGCGTCTCCCAGGGCCAGAACGGTGACTTGTACTTCTCCAACGTTATGTTGCAGGATGCGCAGACCGACTACAGCTGTAACGCACGCTTCCACTTCACCCATACCATCCAGCAGAAAAACCCCTACTCCCTGAAGGTCAAAACCAGTAAGTGTCACCTTACCTTGCCTCTCAACCCGGGCCTTCTTTTCATAGTGCCTGCCAGGGCTCCCCTGTGGACACCACTGTGCCGGAAACACGGAGAGACGGAAACCTCCGCAGCTCCGAGACCTCTCTGAGGGGGGAATCCTGTCTGCGGTGTGCAGAATAACACGAGGAGTTGTATTTGGAAGTAAAGTTAGAGGTTGGACCAGTAACCCCCAGGCAAAGGGATCAATTATTCCCCGGAGGCTTCAAGACTTCAGCCACTGACCAGGTGACGCTGGCCGAGAATTAATGCTGCACCTGTATTTTTCTAAGGGACCCCAAAAAGGGGCTCCATAAAGATGGGAAGTGTCGGGCCTCTGTAGAGGAGCTTGTAGGTACAGAACTGCTTGATAGGCAGACCTCTCTGGCATTTTCCAGGCTTTGTGTGGACTAATAGCCTAGGTTTGCTCCCAGGTCTGGGGCCATGGAGAAGCTTCTCGGCGGCGGACCTTGGGTATTTGTTGCTTTGTTTTGTTTTCCCGATTTATATTTTAGCTGCAGCAAATTCTGAGTCGGAGTTAGGTCAAGAAACTATGCCCTGGTGCAGTAATGGCCCAGGGTGGCTGGGACTCCAAGGCGGTGGGTCCTTCCTCTTGGAAGTCTCCCAGCTGGATACCCCCAATAACGCAACCCCTTGAATTTCAGTGGCATTTCACTGCCTTAAATTGAGCCCACGGTTCCTGGTTAGCAAGCTGGGAGGCGATTGTGCTTGTGAACACGGAGGCAACGGGCAGGTGTTGTCTCCTTAATTAACCCACGAGCCATACAGAACAGATCTAAATTATTTACAAGCGATGAGCTGCACTTAGGCGCCGAGGCTCCCGGCGTTACTAAGGGGAAGGCTTACCTGATGGAGTCGTCACGATGGCATTGGAAGCACGGACCGGCTCACAAGCGACCTCGACTTCAACCCAGAGAAGGGCATCCTCTCTAGGGGGGCAAAAGGAGCACGTTTCTCGTGCACCCTAGTGCAGTAATGAGAAATCTCCTGAGAAGAGATTGAGGCTGGAGTTGGGCAAGCTACAAACCAGATTATGACTTTAATCTCATTCAGAGTCCTTTACTGACTGCAAAATCCCTCCCCTGCTCCTGTGATCCCAGGCAAGCCAGCACTCCCCGATTTCGTCCGAATAGCCATTGTGCTGTTCGCTGTAAGGGAGGCATGGTGCGCCGGCTGGGGCTGGGTACCAGCAGTCTCTGCTCTGGTCTAGGACATGTCCTGTGGAGGCAGGCAGGTCTCCAAAGCTGCTGCGTTTTACTTGGGGTCTGTGGGAAGGAAGCTTACAGAGAAGACCTTGTCCTAACTACCGGTGGGCATGGGACTCTCGAGAGGGTAACTCAGGTCACATTCAGGACAGGGACCGTATTACTCCAGCACCCAGCACAACTCCAACTGAGGCCTCTCGGTGCTGTTTTAACCAAATCCTGATCATTTGTAATAAAGGAATAGCTTGTCAAGGTTAGAGGCAGTTGCGGGGCATGGGAAATGTGTGGTACCCCAGTGGGAACCACGGGACCCCGCTGCCTGGCTGCTGGAGAGCGAGCAGTGCCAGCAGGCGACTGTCTGAGCAAACCATTTGCTGACACGGAAATTTCCACCGTGGCCTGGTCACCTCCAAAAAGCGCGTGTGGATTCTGTCCGTCCATGGGCAGCATCCGGTCCTAGGCGGTACCTTCAAGGTTGCCACCCGCCAGGGCATTTGCTGCCATGTGCCAGCAGGCAGCGGGCAAACAAAATCCCCTCTGAAGCCCTTTCATCCACCTGTGCCCAAAAAGGCTGCTATAAACTTCAGGGGTTCCCTCTCTCTCTCTCTCTCATTTTTGTTTTTAAAAATAATCAGTCACCTGGTTTAAAAATGATACCCGAGGCAAGCTCCACGGTGCATTAATTCAAGAGCAAGGGGCTTAGCTGCTCCCCGTATGCATTTACACTGTGGATTCCCTCAGCTGGAAATCGGTTTTAAGACCAAAGGCTTCAAACAGTGATGGGAGGGACACAGATTACAAGCGCAAGGAGGCACAGTGTTTGCAAACTCTTGCAAAGACCAAAGATTTCCAGATCCAGCGTGGAGAAAGGAAGTAGCACTGTAAACAGCTTTACTAGGCTATAAAAGCCGTGGATGGGAAGCTTTTGGCTGTACACCATCGGGGCTGGGAGCAGGGTCATACGCTCAACAGTCCAGCGCCTTTGCTGTGCGCATCTGTTCTCATTAGCAGACGCCTTAAATTGAAGGATGGCAATTCTGTTGAACGTTACACCTGCCTGCAGAGCTTCACATTGGGCCTTTGTCTCGGTTCCCGGCCGGCAGACTCTGCGTTGTTACTCCCTGCTGTCCGCTTGCTTTCTCGATTTAGCTTCACGGTTCCAGGCAGACTTTCCTCCCTGTATTTCCCCCCTTCCTTTTCTCGGCAGCTTGGCAGTCTTTCCTGCAGCCAGCAAGGTAGGGTCTATCTGAATGCTTCCACGCTCTCCTCCAGGAAGAGCCAGCAGATAGGGGAATTTGGAATGATATGGCGTGGGTGGTACACGTGATTTGAAGGCCTTTCTGCCACGGTGCGCTAGGCAAGCAGCCGTCCAACTAATAGCAAGGGGGCCGTGTTACAGAAACATTTACTATAGCCGGAGAGGAGGAGCAGGGCTGCTTTCGGAGCGGTACCGTGCTACGACTCTTGGAACTGGTGGCGGCTGTTCGGAGTTGCTGCGAAGCGGGTGCGAAGCTCAGCCCAGTGAGAACAGTAGGGCCTGATTCTGGTCTCGCAGCACCGTAAATTAGGAGTAACTCCATGAATTCACACTGGCACAAAACAGGGTAGGAGAACCGCTAGACAGTGTGCTTTCTTCTCGACCTGTGCAGACCACAGGGCCAAGTGAGTGATGCAGTCGAGATGGGTCCTTTGCTGCGGGACAGGAATACCCGCAGCTCATTAATCTGATCGTTACTTGTTCGTATGCAAAGCGGGGCAAGCGACGCAAATGCTTTTCCGCAGGTAAAGGGCTGAGCCCAGTTGGTATGAGGGCTCTTATGTCTATTTTATACCACATAAGCAAGGGTCCCGGTCGTCTCAGATTTAAAAAACAAATCAAGTCCCCAATTTTTGGTTTTAAAAAAAAAAGTAACCCCAATCCATATCGTTCCATAATTAAAATGAAACGCCACTATATATAGATCTCTATATGAGTGAGGTTTCATTTAAATCATGGGAAAACGTGGATTCGGGGTTACCATATTTTTTTAACTAGAAGTTGGGGATTTTTTTAAATGGGAGAAAATGAGGGTCCCTGAACGTAAGGAACAAGCCTGATGTAGTAATTGATACCAGCCTCTCTCTCAGGTCCGCCTTTGGAAATGTCTGCTTTATTATAGCATGCAAATTTGACCCCGGGAGCCCCTTTGAAGGCCCTTACGTAGAGTTTGGACTGGAGCTTGAGTTTTCTGGCTCTTTATAATGATAAATTCTCCGTCCGCAGCAGGTTGAATTGGGATGACTATATTTGTATTTTCTCAGGGTGTTCAGCACTCTTTGCTCTGTGAAATGGTTAGTCCCGCTGCTGACAAATGATGACAGTTCAGTCTTCATGATTCATATTCCCTGTATAAGGGAAGAAAATCTCCCTTGCAGAGTGTCGGCATTGAGCAGAAAGATGCACACCAAGGCAGGGCTTTGTTTTACTACAAATCTAACTCAGCTCGATGCACAAAGATCTGGGGCCTCCATTAGGTCCTTGCAACCCTTCTAGAAAGGATAACCTGTGCTGCTGATGTGTTTAAGCTTCAGGTCAGCGACCTGTCTTGTAACCAGCGTACCGAGGTTTTGTAATGATCTAAAAGCTCCCGTTCGATGGCTCACGTTGGGATGCTTCATGCCGAAATCTGATTATTCTGGAATCTCAAATCAGCATTTAATAAGACGCACACTTGACAGATCAAGAGGCTGGATGCTGAGGTGCTGTACATCCGCCTAGCCCAGGTCGGAGCTGCCGTGGATCTGCCCTGTCAATCGGTCCGTCACCCGGCGGCGCCGTAATGCCCATTAGCATTCTCCATCCCGTGCGGGTGCTGAATTGCGACGATTGTCAGGCAGCGAGGGATGCAATGCAGCTGAATAGCTGACATTTTGTACAAGACACAATCCACATGAATATCCTGTTAGCAACAAAGGGATTTGTTTTTTTTTTTTTGGTGAAATTTTAGTTGATATTTTATTTTTATCCTTTGATTTAATTATACGTCTTACAGGAGCAAAGCCATCATCCCCTTCCCTCCCCCCTTTCCTTTTAATTACTGTCTTATGTTCCCGTTTCTCTGTCCTGGGCTCCTGCTCTCTTTCAGAGTATTCATGTATTTCCGTTGCCAATCTGTGTTATTTTGGTGTTCTCGGGAAATGATTTCATGACCTTTGTTCTTGTTGCGCTCCTCCCCTTATTTGCGTCCTTCCGTTTTTGCCTGCCGCTGCTCCGCGCATGCTTTGTCGCATTTGGTGCACGCACGCACGCACGCACGACTTAGCCGGTCCGTGAGACTGAAGAGGCAGTTGAGCTGACATGTTAGCCCTTGTCTGTCACGTGTGTACACTGCATGTGCGTGTCTGTGTTCCTGTTTCTCCGTTTCTACTTATACCACGAGTTGCACAAAACCTCCATGTAGCAGCATGCAAAAAGAATAAAAAGCAGCCTGAGCTATCATATAGGATGCAGGTGATTCGCACACTCAAGACAACCTGTTACCTGCATGGGCAGTGCTGAGCTATAGGAGCATTTAGATTCATGGTTTCCCAGGCCCCAAAAAAAGCAGTTTGGCCAGATGGAGCGGGTCCCCGTGGGCTGGATGTAAGGCTCCCCCCTGCAAGGAGTGAAAGACTGAAAACCAACACCGGAGATCTCTCATTTCTCTCCGTTCAGAAAGACAAGCGATTATATTTGCAACCAAACAAGCATTGACTGGAGGAGGGAAGAGAAAGAGGGGTTTTGTTTCCCGAAACGCTTAGCGGTGCATTTCTTTGTAGTGCTGTTACGCGTGCATTGAATGTTTTCTGCAGGTTCTTTGTGTGAGCAGGAAAACTTCCTCTGGAGAATACAGTTGTTGGGGAAAGCCAGCACCATCCTCATGAATTATGCTTTAGATGTACAATCGTGTAGATCCCCACGGCGCGATGATCCCCCGGAATAGATTGAAAGTGTCGTGGAAGTGATATGATAGTGTAAACACGGGCTGGGGGGTGGGGGGGAAGGATTTATTTCATTCAGCGGGGAAGTGGAGAGGGGTGTTCGCATGAGGTGCAGGAAGCTAAATCACAAGAGAAGGCGGGCAAGCCTGGGCAGAGGAACGCCGCGGCTCCAGCCGGGGAAGGGCGCAGCACGAGGGCAGCGGATTCGGTGATCCCCGACGCCGGTGCAGTCTGCATCCTTCCCTTTCGTTAGACAAGTCACGGATGAAAAAGAAGGCCAGGGCAACGAGATCCCTTTGTCCTGAGACCCGAGGAGTGCGTCTCCTTCTCTTTAGCCTTGCTCCTGGGTAAGTCCCATCGATGCCCTCGTGCCTGGGAGTGCAGAGGAGATACCTGGCCTAATGCATGGTTTTAAATATAAATATTCCTGGTGCTTTTGGCCTGAGCTTTTGTCCAAACCCCCTGCCTTAAGTACTCGCTGCTTCTGGGGTCTTTACAGAGGAAGGAGGTCGTCCTGCGGGCCTTGGGCAGGACCTGCTCCACACTGCTTGAAACTTTGCAGGATCTTCTTTGCATTTTGCCAGGCAGCTGAAGCCTGGAACAAGCCCCTGGAGAGCCCATTGAGACGTGGTCATTTCTGCCATGCTATTGCCAAATCAAACCAGACGACCCAGAGTAGGTTCTTGTCTTCCAAAGACTGTTGTCTCCACTTTTGGAGAGAGCATAAGAAAGGAAAGGGAAACCCCTCCGGGTCACGGGGATTGTCTAGAACACAAACTTTTTCTCAAGGACTGTTGAGGGGGATTTGGTATATGAGAAACCTAGGCATGTGCCAGGAGCAGACCAGGTCCTTCCCCCTCCTCCCGGCGAGTAGCAGAGTCAGCTGTGCTGTGCATAATTGAAGTCAGGGATGCCCTTGAAATCAGAGAGCAGTGTCCATGCCTGGCACAGATGGCTCTGAAAGGGGATCACAAGTGAAATGAGCTTCAGCAGAAGCTGCATGGTCTGATTCAGGGGTGCAGGTGGAAGGCGAGGACTCCTGCCTTCTTGTGAGCAGGTGTAAATCTGCAAGGTAACAGGGAGAGAGCTCTGTGGGGACCAGCCCTTGCATCTTGCTCATCCTCAGTGGCCGATAAAGCCAAGCAAATGCTGCTTAAACAGACGTGAGCAGTTCCCTTTACCATGCTTTTGCCTCCTAGAACAGCCCAGTGAACGGGGAAGGCAACACGGTCACAAATAGGGAGCGTGGGAAAGTCAATTCTGCATTCCTCGCGGGGTGCATGCTTTTGGAAAAGACTTGCAGGTCCTCAGCTCTGGCGTCAGCGTGGCGGGGCTGGCACCCGTCATCCAAGTCCATCCGGCTTTTCCCCTTCCTCTCCCCTCATGTGAATTTTTAAGGCTTCTCTCTCCCAGGCTTCAGGGTCCACCATGCAAAGGTGTATAGGGGCGATCGATCCTTCAGGCAGCGGAAGCCATTGCTACAGGGAGGTCTTAGACCCTTGCCCCCAGGTGCCCATTTTCAGCGCGTATGTGCCAATTTGTGCGCCCAGTTCTGGCGTCTCTGGGTGCCAAGCCCAAATATCCTCCCTCATGCAAGAGGCCTCCTCTTTAACCTGTGGGATTCCTTGAACAAAGAAGGGCGATGTAGGCCAGCCCGGTCAGTAGATGGGCTGTCGAGCCGGACTGTGCACCTCGCCGTAGAGGTTCTGGATGAACCGTAGCTGGATTTAAACTAATAACCATTGAGGTAGACGAGGGACGTGCGTGTCCCCCGGTGCTGCAGCTGTGCAGGCACGTCCACGGCTAGGTGCATATTGTCCCGCATTCATCCCGACCCAGGCTAGAAGCTTTGGGTTCAATGGAAATTTGGAATTGGAAGAATCCAGCAGACATGGAAGGAAAACCGCAAGCCAGCCCCTTTGCCTTCCCTCAGTCCAGATTGAATTGCCTCTTTTTTTTGGGAAGAACTTGTCCGCAGAAGCCTAACGTGTAGCGGAGCATCGTTTCTTCTCGACGCCTCTGTAAATCGCATTCACGGGCTTTGCTTTTATAAAAGTAGCTGGAGGCTTCCCCCCCACCAGCGATCGCCACCGGACGTAAGCGAGCCGGAGGCAGGGTCTTGGGACTCTCTCCCTTTCATTATGATTCTGGGTTACCTCTAAAAAAGTAGAGGGTCTATATTGTATTTTCCACTTCTAGTTCAGAAGCTAAATTTATACCAAAGGCATCTTCCAAATCTTTGGCTCATTGCGGTGAAACACGGGGAAACGGGGAAACTTCCTCCATATTTGGGACAAAACTGCCATAAAGTTTTAGCGTCCTTGTGACCTTCTCAGTTAAGCTCAGATAACAGGGGCATTTAAAATCTGTTTGTGTCCTTATCTAGGAAAAAAAAGTAATAAAGAAATGAATGAAATAATAAAATGCTTAGCCTGGTTTGTGAAGCACTCTCAGCTCTGTGAACTCTGAATGAATACTATGAAATCCACTTACCAGCTTTAGCAATTTCTTATCTTTAAGTGAGAAATTTGACTGGAAATAGTAGGATTCTTTGCAAGCCCAAGGAAATAAAAAACAATTCAAAGGTGGCTGGCTTTCCAGCAGGTCAATAGCTGCCGTTTCTGCATATGTGTACGACTCCTATTGTACAGTAGTTTCTTACCAGAGATGCTGTGCAAGATGATTCGCAATTTAAAAAGCTCTAAAGTTCAGGTAGGGAAAATTGAATGCCTTTTCATGGCAGTGCTGCATGTAGGGGTGTGCACACTGGAGAGAAACGTAGCTTTTACACTGCCCTGAGCACACCTGAGTGAGGTTCACTGTCCTAGGTGAGTAACAGCAGCGAGAGCAGAGCCGGACAGTGAGCAGAGCCCATTTCCGAGCAGGACTGCAAATCCACTTCCAATGCATTTTTCCTCCTTTGGTTCAAATGCAGGAGTGAGGTTTTTGTAGCTAGCTGGCAGAGTCCTCCTCCCCACTCCCACCACCGCCCCAGCGCTCCTCTCACACAGCCAGAACTGGAATTGTGTCCATCGGGAAAGACCTCTGCCTGCACCCTGGTGTAAATGGGAAACATTTATCAGTAGCTGCCTGTACAAAAAAGAGATCTTTATTCTGAACTATGCAAGGTATTTGTAGGGATCTTTTAAAAGAACTGGGCCAGGATACTAATTTCTCTTCCTTATTTTTAATTTTCATCATTAATATCTGGCTGGTAAAACTGGCTTGCACTGCTGCTTGATTCCTACTGGTGTCTCCCTGGGTTTTGAGCAGGTTCATTGAAGAGGTGAGATTTAGCAGCCCGCTCAGACAAGTGCTGTACGGTGGTTACTGGTTTAAAAAAAGAAAAAGAGCCACTGTTTGCAGCGTCTGACCCGCTGCGTTTCCCTGATCTCCATGTCACAAATAAGAAATAACTGCAAAAATAATGTTGCTTGGCGCAGTAGCTGGAAGCGCGTAGTGGTGTTTTCCATGCCAGCCGCTGCGTTTGCAGCGTAGCCCGCATCCAATAGCAGTGGGTAGGTACTGCCGAGCTGTTTTGTATAGGAAGTCGAGCTTATCAGGAGGTAGGGAAGCACAACACTGTGCATCGAGCACAACACTGTGCATCCACTGCATTGGGGAAGGTACTGTTTCGAAGGTAAGCTCACGACTTGTACATGGTGGTAATCCATTAACCAAGTAATGGACTAACACTCTCACCAGCATTTGTTGGTCATTAATCATTCATCTGTTGAATGTCCATGCGATGTGTGTGCAGCTGCCTGGTAGACTCGGAGCCGCTTGGGAAGCTATGGTTTGAGCTGTCGGTATTTTCCCGTTGAGGGGCCTGGTCACACAACCTTTCCTGTTGAGTAAAGGAGATGGATGCCATAAATGAACTTCCCCTTCTCACTCCTGCCCTTTCCCTACCAAAACCAGGCGATTAGCCCACCAAGAAGGATGTTTTTCATCCCTCTTGGTGGACTAATAGGATCCGAAGGTGTAGAGGGGAATGCAGAATCCACTCTCATACACGCAGACTTCGTGGGTGTTGCTGGCTTGAGCAAGGTTCACGATTGGTGCCGATCCTTTTGGGTCAGTGGGAAAAACTAGGTCCACCTGCCACATCCAGCATGGCAGGACCAGCTCGGTTGTCCCTCCCTGACCGTCACCTCTACCCTTGACTTCCTCCAGCTGTTGATGAGCCACCACCCACTTGGCCATTTTGTTCCACTTCCTAACACGTGTAACCTGAGTTTTTGCTACTGCTGCTTTAAGTCCATTTCATGTGTTGGCCTCACTGATCGAGACTGATAACTCCAGGCTTTGCTTTCACAGAGATATCTTCATCTAGACAGCTGCCGTGTCTCCCCGTCAGTCGTTTTGTTCTCTAACTTTTCCCTAGTTCCCTCAAACTTTACGCTTCAGTTACCTTATCTGAATGTTCCTGACTTTCAACGCTGCCCTCTGGGCCCTCCCATATTGTTTGCTCTTTTCTTAAAAGACTCGTCCATTTTAGGCCCAAAAAAGTACCAGTAAGAGCCAAATAATTGTCGCATTATTTCAGCCACAGACAACACTGTCATTCTGTTAGCTCATTCCCACTTTAACACCCGAATCCTCTTGTGTGACACCGTTGCCCAGGTGATGAAAGATACGTCCTCCTTTGCGTATTAATGATCATTTCCTCCATGACGCTTTGGGTCTTTCGCTATTTTATAAATTCGTCCGATTTCAGTCCATGTTCCCCCACCAAGATCATATGTTTCCGTACAGCTAGTCATTTATACCGAGGGGATGTCACTCAGCCCCTCTCCTCAGCCTGACTCGAAATGGTAAATTTTGTTTCTGAATTGCACTTTGGTTTAGGCGACCCACTCAGTTCACACGTGTGGTTTCCTTACTGCAGGGGTCTCTGGAGCCATGGCAGTGAAGGGTGAGGGATTGTATGCGCTGTGCACAGACATTTCTGTATCAGTTTTCTTTCCTCTGTCACCCTCATCTAAGGGCCGGTTTGCCCTTTACCTAGCTGCCCTGGCCCCAGTACGTTTGCACTGAAAGGACCGATGCGCTCCTCCGAGCGACGCGTGAGAGTCCGAGCACAACCTTAGCGTTACTGCCCGCTCGCGTGCTTCACGCTGCACGGTTACAGTCCTGGCCGGGCCAAGGCTTATCCATGCAGAACTGCATCCATCAAGCCAAGTCCGTGCAGGCTGCTCCTAACTTGGTGTGGCCTGGCATGGGTTTGACAGCCAGCCCTGCCTACAAGGCTTTTCTCCAGGCCCTCCAAGGCGGAGGTGGCACACTGGTGGAGTCACACGTCTGAGCAAGGCCAGCTTTGCTCGATTGGCAGAGGAGTCTAAAAACCTACTCTCCAGGTTTGCACGAGGAATAAGGGACGCTGACTTAATTGGCCCCTATGCGTGCTCACTTTACCACGACAGCGGATATTGCCTTCCCCTCTGGTGCAAATAATTACGTGGATGAGTACAGTGTCTCTGCAGGCGTATGAAGTGGGGCTGCCACGACATGAAATCAGTAGTGGGCATTGCATTAGATTCAGGCTCCTCACGCTCTTCATCAGGGACCCCGTGGTACCCTCCCCTGAAGCTTTATCCTTTCTTTAGCCCCCCCACCCTGCTCATCCTGACTCTCTACCACCTTTCTTTCATTCCTTGTCCAACTTCTGGCCTATCCAACTCTCTCAAATTCAGATCCGTCCTTTAAAGTGTGCTGATCCCAAGATGTATCCACCTTGTCTTGTCTTGTCTGTCTCCAGTTGTAAACTCCTCCCGGCAGAAAATGTGTCTCCCTCTTTGTACGGTGTCGTGTACGTCTGCTGTCTCTCCCTCCCCTGACCCCCCTTGCTGTTTTGCATCCCTTGGGTCTAATGGTCCTGTGCTGCTGCAGAGGAGAAGAATTTAAGTGGTGTGTTTTATTTTATTTGTCTTTCTTTTTCTGCTGATTTCAGCCCGAGGGGTCACAGAAACAACCCCCAGCTTCATGTATCCATACGGGACCTCAAGCAGCCAGATGGTACTCAGAGGCATGGACCTCCTGCTGGAGTGCATTGCTTCGGGAGTGTACGTACCCCTTGCCGCGGGCGGGAGATGGGTTCCAGGATTTCCCTTGCTGATTTGCTTTGCGTGACGAGCAGCTTGTGCGGACTCTGATGCTGAACCGTTGAGATGAATGAGAAAGCGGGGTTGGGTCCGCAACGCCTCGCTGCGCTTGGCATACCAAGTACCTGTATATGGACTATGGGAAGGGCGTGGGATCGTGCATGACAGTGGAAGCTGGCGACAAGTGTGGGAAGGACACAGATTTGGGTGGGATCCCTTCCCTTCTGTTGCTTTTGGACGCTCTTCTAGATACAATGTCCAGGATACAACGTCCCACCAAGTACAGTCAGCAAACAGGTGCTGTGACCTCCCAGCAGGCGAACTCGGGCTCTCTGCCTAGCACTGTACCAGGGAGGTCTGGAGACATCCGTGAGCCTGAGCCTTTATGCAGTCATCACTTACACCAGGGCAAAATGCTACCAAATCCTAAGGGTTGCCTTTTACCTTGGCTTTCACTGCAGTAAATGACTGCACAAAGTATGTGGTAGGGAACAGCTGTGTTTTCAGCCCCTCTGGCTATTCCCATGGATTACTGTTTTTTTCTTTTTTCAATTGGTGTTAAAATACCACAATGTTTAGAAGGTTTAGAAAGATGAGAAAAAAAATTGCAAACAAACAGGAAAGCAATATCTTGAGCCGTGCTTGCACACAGGCAGGGATGTCTTGCCTGTCATCTTGAGTTGGGCGATTCCCAGAAGACATGTCATCATTACAGGTATTTGCAAATCTCAGAGGCTTTCCCTACAACACGGCAGAAGCCATGCCTGACAATAGCTCTGGGAAACCCTGTGAAAGCAGCGTACTGACAGCAGGCCTGAGATTTGTCAAAGCAGCCTAAAGGGATTAAAACCAATAGAAGCTGGGATTCAAAATCCCTAAAATGACTAGGGCAATCTCAACCCCGTGCCCCGTGTAATTAATAGCACGTTAGATGAACATCACTCCTAATGTTAATGGAAACGCCTTTTATCACGGGCTGAGGGGGGGAAGCAGGATGAACCACCTTTGAAACCCCGGGGTGATAAGACCAGAGCGGACCAAGACACGGCGTTTTGAGCGTGGCGCATAGTATTTCCTGTACAGTAATATTTCATTTTTATTGTGGGGGCATTGGTTTCCGACGTGAATCCTCTTCTCTTCTCCCGTTAGACCAGCACCGGACATCATGTGGTACAAGAAAGGAGGCTTGCTCCCAGCTGGCAAAAGCAAGTTTGAAAACTTTAACAAGGCCCTTCGCATCTCCAATGTCTCCGAGGAAGACTCCGGGGAATACTTCTGCTTAGCCTCCAACAAAGTGGGCCTCATCCGCCACACGATCTCGGTGAGAGTGAAGGGTACGTCCTCTTTCTCTTACTATTGACCAAGCCATTAGAGAGTAACGGCTGGAGGAGGGATCCCTCTGCGTGGCTTGCCTGTGAGAGCTGGAGCCAGGCAGCAAACTTTGGATCCGGATCTGAGCTCTCCTGTAGCTCGGCGGTGTTTCGATCTGGGATTCTGGTTTGCACGCCGGTGCAGAACCCAGAAGATCAGACCTGCCCATGATCTTCCCCACGCCCTCTTAGGCTTGAAGCTCTGGGGATTCAGACCCACAAGCACCCACTCAACGTCAGGTTTGGGCTAAACCTCGCATATGAGTGAAGCTCTTCAAGAACCAGAGGTTGGCACATGGTTCCTCCATGAAACTATGCAGTGTCTTGGGATAAGGCCACTTACAACAGAGGCTTCATGATTCAGGCCCAGTTCTGGGGTTGGCTAGGAAAGTTTGACACTGTGCCACTCTTGACCCTTTTGGTCTTACCACTCAGGATAGCCTGTGCCCATCTGCACGTCAGCTGGGAACACAGAGAACTTGACTTAGACCTGAAGCATATCTAATATTTCCATGCATAGGCAACTGCTAGGAAGCTCTCAAATGGGGTTAGTTAATGATTGGCGTGGCATTCAGACCAGGTAGCCGCACATTTGTAATCGCCGCGTGTCAATCTTCTTGTTTTAAAGCTGCCCCTTACTGGCTGGATGAACCACAAAACCTTATTTTGGCCCCTGGAGAGGATGGGAGACTGGTGTGTCATGCAAACGGAAACCCCAAACCTACAATCCAGTGGCTGATGAATGGAGAACCCATAGAGAGTAAGCGACCTGAAGGTTTCAGGCACCCCCGTAGGGGACTCATTACAGAAACATGTAACAAAGCAGAAAGCATATCAGCAATGGCTTCTGGCAGGGGGCTGATCACAGGAGTAATACTAAGCCTGCTTCAAAGGTTATCATTAATTGAGGTGTGTGCCTTCCTCACATCACCATCTTCATTGATATACCTATGACCTTTAAATCAGGATGCCATGCGTCACTTGAAAGCAGCTTTGCTTTCCTGGCCAGTTTGATAGTCTTCACCAAGACTGATAGCTCTGGTCAGACTAGGATACCACAGACAGGAATTAAGCTTCTAGCTCTCCAGGCAGTCTTCAGACTCATCAGGACACCCCAATCTTGCTGAGCTGAAATGCCAAACTGAGTGTTAAAACTAAATGGAGCGCTAGGCCGGACAAACCAAAAATATGGATGAACGCAGCAATACTTCTGCGGCAGAGGGATGGCTCGATGTGCCTAAGCCCATGTGTGAAGGCACGACACAGCGCATAGTCCATCAAGCTGTTCAAAGGATTATAGGATAACAGGAAAGCAGGGCTGGAAGGAACCGCGTAAGGTCATCTAGTCCAGCATCCTGATGAGCCCATCCCAAACAAATGTCCATCTAAACTTGGTCTTGAACATTTCCAAGGATGGGGAGTCCACAGCTTCTCTAGGCAGCCTAGAGCACTATCCCAGTGCTCTATCCCAGTGCTTAACCACCGTCATAGATGAAGAACCCGAATTGTTTCAACATTGGAGCAGCAGTGTGATAGACTAGGTGTGGTCTGCATGGCACGGGTGATAAGTACATGGATGGCTTCAAGTCTCAGGCATCCGCAGGAGGGATTTGAAACACGATCTCCCTGGTCTCCTTGCATATGTGGGTGGTGTCTGGTACAATCTTCTGCTTCACCGCTCCTGCGATGGCTGAAAAGAAATAGTGTTCAAGGTGGGGGGGAGGAAATTATCTGGTTTATGGGGGCGGTTTTCAGTCTTCCACTGAGCTGTGACCGTAGCTAGATGCGAGAGAGGATGGCCAGGGCACATGTACTGAGAAATCTCTGGTATCTGGCTGCTGGAGCTTGTTCATGAGCTTAGGGTCAGACTGGTTTGCACCCAAGAGGGATTTTCTCCTGGTCACATCAGGCCTCAGCTGCTTGCTAGGGTCGTCACAGCATATTTTATATCATAGGCTCCCTGCCATTGCATGGCGAGGCAGCGGTGGTCCCCTTGTCTCTCCCGGTGCTGTGCAGCGTTTCTAGCAGGCGCTTTGTGGCGCGAGGGGCCGAAGGAGAGTCAGTCACCCTGGGGAAGGTTACGGGTATGCTAAACTTGCTCTCCCTCCTTTGTCCCAAAGGCTCTCCTCCCAACCTAAGCCGCGAGGTGTCTGAAGACACCATTGTGTTTCGAGACACACAGATTGGCAGTAGTGCCGTGTACCAATGTAATGCCTCCAACGAACACGGATACCTTTTGGCCAATGCCTTTGTCAGCGTGCTAGGTGAGTGTCTAGTCTAGGGGAGTTGTAGAGAAGAAATGCATAACCCAGTGGGACGGTGTAAAAAAGGTCTGAGTTCAATACAGACATTGGCTTCGTGGTTCATTACAACTTAAATATTGCCGCTCCTTTCCCTGCACTTCACAGGCAATAACTATTCTCCTCTCCCATCAGCTATTCTGCTGTACTTCTTTCGTCTCATAGCAGCTCCTTATTACACCTCCTCACACCTAGTGTGCAAAGCCCTCCTCCATCCCTCCAAGCACTGTATTTGCATGAAGGCTTTCCTCTGATATTTAGTTTGGTTTGCATCTGCCTCTTTTGGAGACCTGAGGAAGGGCACTTGATGTCCGATAGCTCATGTACGAGCTCTGTTGTCTTTCTTTTGCCATTCCAGTAAAAGATATCACAAAAATCCTTGCCTCTGGGTGTGTAAGCCTCCATGTGCCTGCTGAGCCCTCCGTAGGGCATCCAGGGGTAAAGACAAGACACACTTGGGGTGATGTGTGGGGGGGCTGCCTTTCTCCGTTTTGCTTCAATAGACACACAGGGCAATTCTGTTTCTCCAGAGGGTGAAATGAAATCCCAAACTCTTTGGCCATGCCAAGAGCTGCAGTGACACGGCCACGTAGCTGCTTTTTGGACATACAAAGTTCAAGTCTGGCGACCACAGGTGTCGACAGGAAAGTCAGCAGTAGAGGATAGGAAGCGATGGGGAGCAGCTGAGGGACAGTGTGGTTCCAGATGTGCCCCCCCGGATCCTTGCCCCGCGAAACCAGCTGATCAAAGTGATCCTGTACAACCGGACCCGCCTTGACTGCCCATTCTTCGGCTCCCCCATCCCCACGCTGCGCTGGTAAGGACTCCGGCCCTCCGCGCCGCCCCTTGCGGCGGGCCCTGGGCTGGATTGCTTCCTCTTACAGCCATTGCTTGTATCGTTGTGAGGTTTAAGAATGGCCAGGGCAGTACCCTGGATGGAGGCAACTACCAGGTGCACGAAAACGGGACTCTGGAGATGAACATGGCACGGAAGGAGGATCAGGGAATCTACACCTGTGTGGCCATCAACATTTTGGGTAAAGCCGAGAACCAGGTTCGTTTGGAGGTCAAAGGTAAGAGCACTGGTGTGCAGACAAGAGCCCGATACAGCGCTGGCCAAGCACAGGCAACCCCGTGTTCTTCAAAGCAGCCGATAACGCCATGCATGCAGTTTTGCACAGGCGGTGGTTCATGCCCACAGATCCATTACTGGGCTGGCCAAATCCACAGCTTTGCAGCACAAGTGATTGCACGTACAAAATGCTAGGTGAATGTTAACAACTGGGGACAAGCTGGTTTTGAAACAGGTGCATGATGGCAAGGTCCAGCATTTCTAGGCAAACTGTGCATGCCTTTGCCTTGGCTCAGGGTTAGTTGTGGTTATGAACTTTCCCAGCCTCATAGCAAAGAGACAGGCTTGCTTGCCACGGGACCACAGACTATTTTTTTTTTGATGTGCTATAGAGCTTGGTGGAGTTTTGCTTTAGGTTTTTGGGGGTGGGGAGGGAAAGGACAGAGTTTCATATTAGGAACCGATATGGTTGGACACTTGAAGATCTAAATGCAAGCACTGAATTTCTTAATGCAGCCCTTAAAAGCAATGGAAGCCATGCCGCATTATTGGCTAGTTTGCTGTCCAACCAGCAAAAAATGTTTAAATGAAGGAAGGTCATGCTTGTGTGCCTTCACTTGCCCCGTCAGCACCTCTTTGTTGCCCAAGATTGCTGTTTTTCTAAGCAAAGGCCAGTGTGTTTTAAAGGCAGGATGTGTTGCTGAGTGTGAGAGCTTAGAGGGGATGCCAACTGCCCCCTCAACAGGGTCTTGCAAATAACCAGAAACTATTAAATTGGGGCATCTAGTCAGCTTTTGGCATCTGAAACAAGGCCATGCATCTCCATCTTTGACCAGTAACTTGACTTCTTCCTTTCTCTGGTGTTTGGTTGAAGTCTTGAGCTGCATCCTCTACAGCTCTGTGCCTACAGGTGACTTGTTGTGACTCCTTGCAGACCCAACTAGGATCGTGCGAGGGCCTGAAGATCAGGTGGTGAAGAAGGGCTCTATGGTTCGCTTAGACTGCCGGATAAAGCACGACTCTACGCTGAAACTCACGGTCAGCTGGTTGAAGGACAATACCGGTCTGCATATTGGCAAGGGGTGAGTGTTTGGGTGTCACCGGATGACTTTGAAGTTTCGCATGCCTTCTTTTTCCCAAGCGTGTAGTACTCTACCTGCTGACTATCTCCAGAGCCAGCGTGGCGATTTCAGCCAAGACTGTGACTTCCTACTCACCGGGGAGAGGGAACCTATATACAGAGTAAGCAGGGCACCTCTTACCAGCTCTCGGAGTCCTGCTCCTCTTTCATGCCCCTGCTTTCCTGCAGTGGAAACGGACTTGCAGTTTAGAATCCGTTTTTGAGGGACTTTGATTTTGGGTTTCGTTTGTGGATTTATTTTGAAACATCTCAGTTGAAGAACTGCGTCCTGTTTCAGAATGGGTCCTTGTCTGCTGCGCCAGTGCCTTCCCCTTTTCTAACCTTGGTCATGAATCTCCAGGAAAGGAAATGAGCTTTTGATGGTGGGACTCAGCCTCCTCCCTGGTCAGAAGAGCCTGTTCCTATTTCTTGGGCTGCTTCCAAGCGTTTCGAGCACGGGGGGCTTTCGGTTAAAATGGGAATGAGCTTAGCAGGAGTAGCTGGAGAGGCAGCTTACATGGATAGAGCAGATAAATACAATGAAATACAGCCCTGCCCAGAGGAAGGTAAAATGGAAGAGAAGTCAAACCCACCTAGAGTGACTCCCCCAGTCCTAGTGACTGCACAAGGATTGTTCATACACGTTATAAGGTTGCCAACTTGGGTCTTCACGTACATAGTCACGGCCGTCTGATTGTTCGTGGGGGTTTTAACTCAATTTTATCCTGTCAAGGATGAAGAGGGAAGATGACGGTCTGACGATACACGGCGTGGCTGAGAAGGATCAAGGAGATTATACCTGCATAGCCAGTACCGAACTGGACAAGGACTCTGCCAAAGCGCATCTCACGGTGCTAGGTAACAGCTTTGCCTCCTCCCAAGTCCTAGGCACACGGCGAGCCGAGATAAGGCCTCTGGCTTTTTAGCACAGACTGCGTCGGGCTCTCGAGGTCAGACTTGGGCAACGCGTGCTCCGAGACGGGGGGAATTGGATGCACCTCTTCTCAACCGCCTGAACCCTCTGAAAAAGACGCTGCTCCCATCAAACCCACCTCCTCTAGATTTCAGTGATTTTGACTCAGGCTCAGCAAGCCGAGAGTGGCCCAGGGATCCTGCCTCCCTAATAACTGAGCTGCGTATGATTTCCCCGCCCCTTTTCTTAACAGCTAATTGCCCCGGAACTAATTCATTTTTAAACTGGCCTAACTTGCCTTCCTTCCCTTGCCAAATGTAAGCTACCGGAGGGGGTGGGTGCAAGAAGCGCAGGGTCGGTTATCGGACTGTCCCGAACAGCCTCTCTGGGAAGAGCACAAGAACTGGTGTTCCCTGATCCCCACCTGCAAGGAAAGGGAGCAGCAAATCCTGGGGGGATCGTTTAACTTGTATTTATTTCCCTTCAGCCAGCCGAGCTCAGTGACTAACTCCCATAACAGGCAGTGTCTTACCTTGCAGCTATTCCATCCGTTCCAACTAATCGTATGACAGCCTTACCCAAAGGTAACCACCACTAATCGGGTCCGTTTATCAAAAGCCTTCTGTTGCGCGTTATGTTGAATTCTGTTTGGACTTGGTCTGCGGTAACAGCTCGTGTGACGTAGGCTGGAGGTGTGAAAAGCCGGGGACGTGGCACGCCAAAGCCCAGCAGGCTTTGTCCCCAAGAGACACGCCGGTTGGCTCTTGTGGCTTGGCGTCAAGGGGCACCATGGTCTCCTGTGAGAGTATGACCCATTACTGGAAATGCGGAGGTGATGGTCTAGCCGGGTAGGCAGGAGGTGTGGGTCCCGCTCTTGTCTCTGCTCCTGTCCTGCCGTGGGATCTTGGGAAAGTCATTTTCTCCCTCCATACTCCTGCGTCCTTATCTGCGTGACGATAGGGATGAAGATGTCTGCCTGTCTTAGCTGCATATCCTAGCTGGTTCCTGGGAAGGGTGGTACTATATGGGCATCACAAATGTTTATTGCATGACTTTGCCCTCCTGGACCACGTACGGGGTTAGTTTCCCTAGCGCCCACCCGCCATCCCTAGAGCGTTTCATGCAGTTTGGGATTTCCCTTCTCTCGACCTTATGCCTTTGTTACTAGCTCGCATCTTTTTACATCCTAACGCCATATGCTGCACGCGTGGGTACCGCTGGCCCTCCCAACAGGCCGTCTACAGTCTAGAAAGGCCGCCTGCACCCCTCGAAGGGGCACCAACCACTACTGGTGGTGGAGGGGAGCTGTTTGCTGTCACGAGCGTTTCGTTCCAGCAAAACGCACTTATCCCATAAGGACCGAAGAGAGGCAACTCCCTTCACGCGCAGCTGCTTGCCACAATGACGACTCGGCATTACCACCGCTATTCGGTGGGGCTGGGATTCCCACGAGAGCCTGAAAGAAGCGTTAGGTGTCTATACCCACCACGTCCGTGAGAACGGGACCCGCGCCGCCCTTCGGCTGGGGTTTTTTCAAAGGGACCTAACTTCTGTTGTCGCTCTGCTGCCAGGGCGACCCAACCCACCCCGCGACTTGGAGCTGACGGACCTGGCCGAAAGGAGCGTGCGGCTGACTTGGATACCCGGCGATGACAACAACAGCCCGATCACAGGTCGGCGCGCAGCCCTCCCCTTTGCTCCCTCCCTGACGTCTGTTATCCCAGTTCCTTTTCCTTGCGCACAACAGCCTCTTCCGGCGGGGCGGGAGCGGGGTCCAGGGCGTGAGGTGCAACCCGTGACACCTTTTGCGTCTCTCCTCTAGACTACATCATTCAGTTTGAGGAAGACCGGTTCCAGGCTGGGACGTGGCACAACCACTCCAGTTACCCAGGGAGCGTGAACTCGGCTGTGCTGCGTCTCTCGCCGTACGTCAACTATCAGTTCCGAGTGATCGCCGTGAACGACGTGGGGAGCAGCTTGCCCAGCCTCCCCTCCGAGCGGTACCAGACCAACGGGGCGCGTAAGTCCTTCCGGCCCAGCCCTGGTTCACTCGCAGGCCCAGCTCGCCTTCAGCTGCTCCGCTCCCTCCGGATGCCTTTCACCTTGCTTGCAGGTCTGACGTGATAGATGAGGGCCGGATACCGTTTCTCTCCAAAGCCCATTTTTCACGGATGTACAACTCGTAAGGCTGGGCTTGGCTCCGGCCGTGCTGTGAACCCTCTCTCAGATTTAGTCCTGATTTATGTGACTGAAAGCAAACTTGGCCCCTGTATTTACATGCTCAGCTGCATCTCGGTGACTGCTAATTAATTAAGCCCACCGCGGCGTGGCGGCAGAGCAGTTAAGATGGCACCTGAGGCATAAGTCCAAGCCTTGCTCATGCCAAAAGCTGTCCCCAGCTGACCCAGGTAAATGGGGACCTGGTCATTCGGCCTGAAGGATCAAAGGTGGCTGTTTGCCGCAGCAAGCGGCCCGTTTAACCCTGCCTTCTCAAAAGGGCTGTCTAGAAGTTTCACCTTCTTTTTTTTAATGATTCATTTCCAGCTGAAAGTCGTTCCTAGTGCACACCTGGTTAAAAGGAAGGCAGGGCTCCCCAAATCAGTCTGCTTTCTGCCCCGCTGGAGCTATCTGCCACCCTTTACTACCTCCTTCGAAAGAAAGCTTGGGAAGCCGCTCCGAAAAATTGACCCCCCGGCTCTATTTTGAGCTGACAGAAGCAAAGCAACGTGCTGAAACTGCTAACTCACGCCACGATCCCCAGGTGCTGGCCGAGGTCCCAGAACAGGCGGAGGCGTGAGATGTTCTGCAATACAGCACCCCAATGGCATTCCTTCCTGTGTGGGCCAAGCGACTGCTCAGCAATGGACAAAAACATTGCAGGAAATGGATTGTGAGGCACAAGGAGCTTACAAAGCCCGAAAGCTGCACAGAAGCTCCTCTTTCTCTTCCTAAATTTAAGCCAAATGAAGTGCCTGTCTATTGAGCCTCTAGGCTTGGCTGAGCCTTGTCACTCCTGCTTTGGGGTACAGGCCAGCATGCTTCTGGAGTCAGGCCTGCAGATACTGCTGGTGGCCGCTGTTATTTAAATGGCAGGGCAGGCACCTTCTACATATGTGACATTTCTGAAGACAAAACGAGGATTGGGCTTCTCAGTGACTTGGTTTTCAAACCATGCTGGGAACCCCCCAGAGCCCCCCAACACGAGTGGAAGCGGCGTACTGCTTTTCCGCAAGAAATTTTCTGTTGTACACTCATGAATAACCAGCTGCTTTTTTTTTTTTTTTAAATCTATTCAAATGTGTTTTTCCACTGCTGCATAAACAAAGAGTTTTTCTCTTGGTTTTCCTTTTCAGGTCCAGAAATTAACCCAACAGGCATTCAGGGAGTAGGGACTCAAAAAAACAACATGGAAATAACCTGGACAGTGAGTCAATTTTCCGTTTCTTTTCTTGTTTGAGGCTTAAATACCGAGTGGGCATCAAAGATGGGTGCTGGGCTATGCCTCTGTGGATCTGGGTTCTGTTTGATTTCAAAAGCACGAGCTCAAAGGGCTTGGAGAAGTGGTACAAACGCTGGTTGCTCTCGACAGGCTTGTGCTAGCCGACGTGCGCATCCTCCTCGAACGCGGCAGGGCTCGCCCAACGCCTTTAAGCGACTATCCGCCGCCAGCTCTTTAATAGACGTACTCTGACCCTGTACATCCACCATGCTCTGTTGACGAAAGCCTCTACCTCTTTGGGATGGGGATGCTTAGGTTGCATCCTCTTTCCTTTACATTTGCAGGTGGCGGCTTGGCACGTTAATCCACTGCCCCAAGAGTCATCTCCACTCCTGCGTTTTACTTAGTGTTTGTTCGTAGAGCTGTCGGACCAGGCTGGGCACTTGACAGGAGACACAAATCTCTAGACCAGCTAACAGGCAGCGAGGCAAGGAGGGCAGATGCGCTGTTGAGTCATCATGTCCGAACAGAATAACCACTCAAAACACTATTTTAAAATCAGTGACTCACTCCTGTTGCAAATGAGACGCGACACGATTTTAATCTCTATCTGGGGAATGAGAATGCCTTTCCCCTTCCTCCAGGAGCTCCTCTATGCCCTGCACTGGAGTTGGCTTAGGCCTCCTCTGCACAGTATATTTGTCATGATTTGCATATCATTAAGCAAAAGCAAAGCTGCCTGATTGTTTTTCCTCCCACTCAGGTCAAAGACTTGAGACCTCAGATGCAGCTTAATGAAGGGTGGCCAAGGGCCAAAACCTCATGGAGCTGCATCTCTTGTCTAGCAAAGTGGGTTGAATAACCGTTGCAGGCAGTGGAATATTTGTCCTCAGTTATCCGCATCAACACCACTCCTCAGATAATCAAGCAGAGATTTTCAGCATTGTGTTTCACCGTGTCTTGCTTTCAGCTGGCACAGCTGGCAGCCACGTCTGTGACTTGGGATAGGATAAAAATCGCGGTGGAAGTGTAACTTTGGAGGCTGCAGCACTGGACTGAATGCTTGGGAAGCTTTGGTTCTGTCCGGCTCCGCCACTAGCCTGGATAGTTGTTTAGCCTCAGTTTCTTCATTAGTAAAACCGTACCAGTGACGCTGATCTCATGGCTAAAATTCATTTATGTAAGAGTCAGCTCATATGTTATGATGAGATCATGCCAAGGAAGCGTAGTAACGCACTCTTTTTTGTTCACTCAGCCTCTGAATGCAACCCAAACTTACGGACCCAACCTCAGGTACATTGTAAAATGGAGAAGGAGGGACACGCGAGAAAGTTGGAGTAATGCGACGGTGAGAAACACGAGGTATGTCGTCTGGAACACGCCCATCTACGTGCCCTACGACATCAAGGTGCAAGCGGAGAACGACTTTGGGAGAGCGCCAGAGCCCGACGTCGTCATCGGCTACTCGGGGGAGGATTGTGAGTATTTTCGGGGGAAGCCTCAGCTCTACCTCGGAAGTTACTAGAGCCTTCCTCATCTGGAGATAACAAGGCGGCACTGCCATTCACCCGCTGGCTTCTCTGCTGTGCTCAGAGCGGCACAGAAGTCCATTTTCAGACATATTAGGTCTGAGAAGGGAGGAGACTGAGGGCCTAATGATGGGACTTCATTCCTGACTTTCTGGCTGCAAAAGCCCTAGGTGACCCAGATCATGCACTCACCCTCCATGGGGGTCTGCATTTTTTTTCCATCTGTGAAAGTGAACCCTAACCCTTTTGTGCCGTAGTCTTGTGAGGCTTTAATTAAAGTCAGTCCTGGATGCAAGCCCAAAGAAGGATTTAGGACCTTGCAAAGCTCACCTTGGCTGAAGGAGCAGTAGCTGGGTAGAGTTGATTAGTTGGCTTATCTTGTTATGCTGGTCAGAGGGAAGGCCGGACTGGGTTCCTGTGCCTCCCTGCCCAGCGCCCGGCTGTGCCACAGCTTCAGGTAACCATTTAAACTATCGCTGGGCTAAAGGCCATTTTAAAAGTCTCTGGTCTGCAGAATGCTCTTCCACCTGAGACCAGGGCAGGCCAGTAGCCTGCTTATTTATCTCCTCCCCCTTTCCTCAGGACAGCTGATATTGCTCGTCTATAATGTCCAGGGCCTCTGAACCGTAATTTATTCTGTGAAATACAGTGGAACTGGGGCAGGACCAATAGGCCGTACACACTTTAGCTCAGGTGCACCTTACGAGCAGGAGTCATGGACTGAACTCCCTGCTGCCGCTACAACTGGAGGCAAGGCGTGCTGGGGCTAAGGACCCACAGCTTATCTCAAAGTCAGCGAGACGTGTTGGTGCTCAGCACCCTTAGGGAGGAGACCTGCAAGCTCTCGAGACAACATAGCTGAACTAGTACATGGCACACTTCCCACTGCCCGGATGAGCTCCCACAGCAGAAAACGTGGGCGTTCCTGATAACGTAAAGGATTAAGCAACCGCTCTGCTTAGGAGCAGGGATCTGAATGAGGAAGAATAGCCACACACAGCTGAAGTGACCACCCCGCCTCCTCCAGCAGGTTACACTTGCTCTTGCTATTGCATAAAGTTCTTTCTTTTGTTCAAAAGAGGTAGTGGGGGCTCTGCTTTGGGGCCTGCTGAATCCGAACAAATACAAATGCATCTTTGCTGCACTTCTACAGCTAAGTTAAAGTGAGAGAGGTGTGGCTTGAGGAGCCCAGCTCTCGCATCATTTAGCCCCATAAATGGCACCGAGTTATTCCTTAAAAACTATGTGGGGCAGGTCTGAACACTGACTCCAGTGGGCCCTAGGTGTGATAGGTGCAGTGCTTGACAGCTTTTCATTGCTTAGGTCCATCTCCTTCTGAAGCTGGTTTCAAAGTGCTTTTGTTGCCTTCTGTGCATCCTCGTCCCCTCCTATTCAGCTGCAGCTTGCTGTTGCATGTAATGGAGTGGTCAGTGCCGGTCTTTTAAGTTAGGATGAGGAGACACGCCCACGCAGGCTGTTACTTATATCCTCCAGCAGTGGTGGCTGTATAGCCCTAACGGTCCAGGGATGCAAAAGAAGCAAGATTTGTGAAATGAGCTTATACCTTTTACAGGGCCAAACTGTATAGTTGGGAAAGGAAGGGGAGCAACAGGAGACAAATTTCTGGACTTCTAGCCTCCTTTATCAGGGTTGGGAATGATTTAGTCACAGCTCAAGCTTAAATACAAATTAAGTACAGTTAAACCTAATCACATGAATGTGTTTGACCACTTGAAAGGGAGATGAGTAGTTACCATCTGTTGCACTAAAAGAAGTTAGCAGAGGGTGAGAGGTAAGTTGTAACTAAAACATTGGTTTTATGCCTTATTTAATCCATGGGTTTGGGCATCTAGTTAAGCCTTATAAACTCATCTCCAGGCCTGTCCTCTGAGGGTATTGGGTAGGTTTCCTTTGAGGGCAAGGACACACAACCAGATGCAATCAGAGCCCTGTCTAAACAGAAATACACAACCTGCCAACACATCTCCACTGTCATGGGAAATCAGAGTCCATGAACCCCACATATGCAAAGGCCTCATCCAGCGCAGCAAATGCCCTTATGAAAACTGAGTGAAAGCACCTGACCGCTGCTTCCGAATGAACGCCCTTAAAAAGTGCAAAGGGCAGGAACATTTGTGCAGCAGATGTAAAACACTTGTCACAAAACTCTGTGATCTTACTCTCTTTGTGACACCAAACACCATGGACTTAAGAGCTTGATTTTCAAGTTCATTACAACTAACTTCTGGCCTTTCCTCTGCTGAACTTCTCGTTGCTCCACAAGTGATAATCCCACCTCCTTCCATTTCAAAGTGGGCACGTTAATTAACACGCACGAGCAGTTGTTCTAATTTGGAATTAGCTTGGATGGTGACTGCCTCTTTCCCAGACCTGAGGTTGTCCGAAAGCTTGTCTCCTCTCTCCCAACGATGCAAGTTGGTCCTGTATAAGCAAGCCAGCGCCTGCGGGTATCATGGCACTCCCTTAGAAAGGCTCTACAAACTCCTGCTGGCCTTGGAAGTCTTTAGGGAAGGTTGGGCACAGGTTTTTTCCATTTCCTCTCCTCTAGCTGAATGTGACGGCGTTAAACTTTCTGTAGCGCAGACAAGTCCCACCGGCCTTTAACGGGGCGCTGCTGTCCACGGTGCTGAACCCGAGGACACCGGTCTCAAAAGCTGTGTGACCTTGTAAACTCGCACGACAAACGTCTCGTGCCAAATGGTTTGATCAGCCCTTGCTCGACTAAATCTTGATTCTTGCTTTGTTGGACTGGCATCGAAGAGGGAGGGTTGTGCTTCAAGGTACCCCTAGGAAACAATGGCTAGCGCTGGTGAATTCCTTTGATGTCTCAATTCACAGCCCCCC
>JAGPOW010003356.1:1265352-1303980 GCA_030014935.1 Caiman crocodilus | reverse complement strand
GCTAGGCACGCTGCAGGGGTCTGAAATCCCCCTCTACTGCAGTGGCTCTCTCAAATACCATCACAAGGAAACTCTTTGAAGCAGCGTAAACCATGCACAAGCTGCCTCCTGGATATCTGCATTCCTGCAGGCTGTTGTGCCACCATATGCAGGGGCCAGTTTTGCAAAGCTTTCCTTGCAGGGGTGGAGCCTTTTAAAGTCAATGGGGCTATTCCCACGAGCACAGTTTGCAGGACCAGGCCCACCTGGAGATAGTCCTTGGCACCGTCCTGCATAACTGCAAAACCCTAAAGGAGTCTCCTGACAAACCAGATGCAGCTCAGTCTGAGCAAGAGAAATTGCAGCCCTTCCCTCTGTGCCCGGAAGGCTGTGCGCGATTTCCTGGACGGACACCAGACTGGCTGCGTGAGCTTGGATGGGTCGCTGTCGCTGCTCTGGGCTCAGATCCCCATCTTTAAAAAGGGGATAATGGTATCTGTGTTCCTTGGTAAAGAGCATTATTACTAGGAGTGAATACAACTTTCATGGTCCCCCTGGGCTTTTAAGGTGAGAGCGTCCAATTCTTGTTATAAACTCGCTGAGGTTCAGGCAATGTCAGGACTGGACTCTGGATTTCAGTGTTGGTCCTATTTATAGACAGATCAATAGCCTTGCATTGGACCTGCTCCTCGCAGTAACTGGCAGTGAATCTCCTTGTAGGGTTTACTGTCATGGTGTTGTGTGCTGTGAGCAGCACTAGGAGGGGTGAGAGGCCTTTTGGGGGGTTTCAATGAATTTGAGAATCCTAATGGGGTCTTCAATAACCACCTTTCCCCCCAAGCTTTTTCCTCTCCCCCCTCATACCCCTCCTCTTAGTACAAACTAGAATCTCTCCCTGGTTTTACCTTTAAGAAAAAACAATAGCATGGGACTTTAATTACATTATCATCGTTTAGGTGTTGCAGTTGACTGGGTTTAATTAAGCTTGTTCTAAAAGGGGGAAAGGAGCCAGCGGGGCCAAGTCATCTCTCACGAAAAGCTTCCACAATGGTTTAACTTGAATGAGGCACTTCTGAATGCAGACCTGTAACTATGTATTATACTTCCTTCCCCGTTTAGCCTCATTTTACACAGATCCTCCCAGCTACCACTGGTCCTATGGCTCCTTTCACACCGAACCGTATCACGGCACACTCCCATCGCGTCCTGCTCGCCAAAGAATTGTTTTAGTTTCCGCTCTACTTTAATGGGTGCAAATGGATGCTTGAGAGATGCAGTAAGCTTCAGGGCCAAAAAACCAAACTGCTATATCAGCAAGAGGCTAATCCAAGCTCTGTCCCCTGTTAAAACACTGTGGTTACAAGTAGGGTTGGCAAGCCGGTCAATTAACCGCATATTTTTTGACCGGTCAAAAATTATAGCAATTTTACAAAAACACTGCATTTTTTGCAGTTGTTTCCTTACAGAAATATGATTTTTTTTTATTGCTGCTTGACTTATTTCTTAATTGAAAATTTGTGCTTTATCTGTGTATTATTTGGACCTACTGGCAAATTTTTTTACAATTTTTGACCCACGTTTGACCGCTCAATTGACCGAACTTTATTCAACCGGTCAAATTCTTGACCCTAGTTGCTGAGGGCAGAATTTGGTTCACAGCATAACATTCCCAGCTGGCAGAGCAGGAAGTTACATAGCTTGTACACACTTCAGGGCCATGACTGTGTGCTAGTTGTGCTATGCCTGTAAGGTCCTGATCTCTAGGAGGGATTGTTCAAGCATTGTGACAACAGAAACCGAACAGGGAGCCATTCAGTGGTACGGGAGGGGCAAACAGCCGTGCTATTTGTGCATATTCATGTATTGGAGACGTCTGACTATCCTGTGAGCCGGGGAAGGTATCAGTTGTTTCGATTTGCCATCGATCACAGTGGTAACCAGACAGGACCAGATCCTTCCCTTCTGAAAACTAGACTCTATCCTGGTCATTGGGAGCCAGATGTAGCATAAAACGAGACAACGCCATCTACTGCAGGCACAATTTGAATAACATGCTTGGCATTTAAAGAGTCAGACCCCTCTTGCTACTATTTCAAAGAACTGTACACTAAAAGAGACTTGCAAAGCAGCTGTCTATATGCAGTCGCTACCTTAGTGTGTTCAGGCAGGGGCATGCAGCCCAGAAACGTTGGGCCAAGTCCCCGTCGTACAGATGTGAGCTAAACAGCTGATGTATTCCAAAAACGACACTGCGTTTTGGTGCATAAATAGCCATTGCGGTCTTCTCAGGCAGCGGGGTGATCTTCCTATACCCCTGCCAAGCTTGGTAATATTCTGCATCCCTACGTCTGCACAGGCTTTAGATCTCAGTGTTTGGGGCTTTGTTTCTTTCCATAGAGTACTGGGAGCAGTAAGGACACTTTCTTTTGGGGGATTGAGAGAGGAGATCTTAAAACTGCAAATGCCAGGGCAGCCTATGGTAGTTTTAAAGCCATGCCTGCTGTATGGCTTCATAATGCGGGTCTGGAAGACAGTCAAACAGGCCTCACCCGCTCTGCTGGTGATGTTACCAGTGACACAGATAGCATGTCTTCCTGACCAGTGCAGTGTGTTTTCTTTGAAGTGGATCAGGGATGTGAGTTTTGGAGAGAGCCCTTGGTCTTCTCTCTATGGAAGGAAGCAGTCCTCAGGGAGGGAGACATACCGGGCTGATGGAAGAGAGCACACGTTGCAGCCCAGGCACCCACGGGGCTGACCGTACATACGCAGTACTGATCTGCATCTAGAGCCTCAGTTTATCATCTGCAAACACAAGCCTCAACTGCATGGGCTCCAAGCGATCTCCTGTAGCTAATGATGGTGGTGATAGGGCTAGTCACTGACGGGGGCACCGTGGTCATCATTGTCGCATCCGTGTTGCAATGCTCTCGCTCTTCTGCCAGCAAGGCACTGTCAGACTGCAGTCCAGGTGTCTCTGCGGCTGAATGTGCAGGCATGATTCTTGCTTAAGTATTGAACTCGCATGCAGAACCGCTCCATTTTAAGTGCCCTTCTCGTGTGCTGAGGAGACCCCGGGACTGGCGCATGGTTTCTAATGCAGATTCGTGTTCTATCAGCATCCGAGCTTTGTGTGTCTTTATGATGTCAGCCAGCCTGCAGCGTGTACCGTATGGTAAGGTATGTTACCTTTGTGTGTTTGTTTTTTTTTTTCCTTTTCCTCCTCACCTCCCGGCTGCCGTCCTCCTCCTAAGTGCCCAGCATCCCACGGTACTTACGAATCGGACAGCCTAACATGGAAACCATCACTTTGGAGTGGGACCACCCTGAGCATCCCAATGGCATCCTCACTGGATACAACCTTAGATACCAAGCCTGTACGTTCCACACCTGTTTCTTCTTAGCGTAATGACTGCTTGATGATTCCAAGATTGCCTCTTTGGTGTTGAATAACCTGCTTGCCTAAGACAGAGCTTCCCCAACAGGCTGTTTAAAGAGATACGCAAACATCAAATGGCCCAAGGGTGATTTTTTTTTAAGAAATCGGGCTTCTGTCACAAGGTAAAACACCTACCGCTTCTAAGGGGGACTGGTCTAGGGGCCTGCAACATCCAAGTAAGCCAAGAAGGTGTTGTGGGAGGTCAGCGTTTTTCTAGACGTGGCAAAAATAAGGTTTAAGCCAAGATTAAAATGTGGACTTTCGAGTCGAGTCCGAGTCCGATAGTTTTTGTACAGCACACAGCCTACCTTAGCGGGAACCTGCTCCCATAGGATCAGCTGCCCTTGCCTGTCCCCAGGCACTGGGTAGAAGTCACTCCTGTGCATAGGGCCAAGTGTTAGTCTAAGAGCTCAAAAGCAGGGCAGGTGTATGATGCCTGAGCCTTGTCTGGACCTCTGCAGGGGTGCAAATGTTACCGATAGTGAATGCGGTTGTTCCAGCTGTGTTAGAAACCCTGCCCCTCCATGAGCAGCTGGTTGTTGTTGAACCCCTTAGGCAAGTTTCATTCCAGGCAGTCAAGGCATCCTAGCCCCTCAGCTGTTTTCAGCTCCTGTCCCAGGACAAGGGGGTCTGGAATATGTAACACAGGCTCTTTGTGAAGCAAAGCGGAAGCCGACAAAGCCTGCCTTTCTCCCCAGTTAATGGATCCAAAGTGGGCAAGACAGTGGGAGAGAACTTCTCCCCCAATCAAACAAGGTTCACGCTCCAAAGGACAGACCCCATCTCACGCTACAGATTCTTCCTGCGTGCCAGGACCCAGGTGGGAGATGGAGCAGTCCTGACGAAGGAGTCGCCGGCCCTGCTGAATGAAGGTAGGTGCAATGCCCTGCTGCGGTAACTTTGGGGGTGGGATACGTGTTCCCAGTGCAGATAAGAGACAAGAAGCTCTGAAAGTATAACACGGTCTGGTTTTACTAAGGAAGTGAGGCTAACTGACTTGCTGTGATAAAAACGCACCCAAAATGGCCCGAGGTAAGCAAGTTTCTAGCCAATAATTGAGTAGACCTCTTGCATCTCTTCTCTGCCTCAACTCAGATAGCACTGCCTCTCTCACGGGGTGCTATGCAGCTACAATCCATTCGTGATTGAGAAGTCCTTGAACAAAACAACGATCAGGACCATATAGGTACTTAGGGAGGTTACTGTACCAACTTCCAGACTGTATCAGAATAATGATCCATCTGGTCCAGTATCCTGTTTTCAGCCATGGCCAACACCAGATATTCCAAAGGAAAGCAGAAGAAACTTCTACAGACAATAGTGTAATCAGCTTCCTTTTAAGGGAAGTTTCTTCCTGCCCTCAAGCAGTTAGTGGTCCTCTGATGCCCAAACCATGAGGGTTTCTCTGTGCACTTTTAAAGAGAAAGAGCATTTCTACACGACTCAGAGGGGCTCTAAATCACCGTGCTGGCCTCCGCCTGCCCTTCCCAGCGTCCCTTTAACAGCTGATACGTTCCATTTGCAGAGGGAACAGGTCTTTTCCATCTTAACTTCCTAGGACCCTCTCCACCTGTAGTTTCTTACCATAGGCTTTTACCATAGGGATGTTCAGTGTAGGCTCTGGTAATGTGAGTTCTGTTGAAAACTAAAACCATCTTTGGGCAGCGCTGCTGTGTTTGATGATATGCTTGAGAGACCGCGGGCGAGAGGGGGCTAGCAACAACGCACTGCACATTAATTGAGGATTTACCTATGTCAAGTTGTGAGGCGGGCAGGGAACTCCCTGCAGTCCTGCCAGCTCTGGAGTTCGTGAGCAGCAGACCGTGCACGTTCACTGCAGTACGGTCCTGTAGGCTGAAGACTGCACTGAGACATTTCTGATTGATTTTTGAAAGCAAACGTATAACAAATGACAGCTTTGCTAGGACGCCTCAGCAGGGAGGAATGCTTTGACGTAGCTGGTGTCGAGTGATCTTGTTGAGGATATGAGGAGGGAGACATTGAAACGGGAGCAGTGCTACTGTCTGATGGTTACAGAAAGGCCAGGATGGAAGTTTTGGGGGTAATTAGCTCATCCCCTAAAGGGACTGGCTGCTGATTGAACCGTGCGGCTGATCTGCAGAGACTCTGAGCAGAGTTGTCCCCGCTTCCTGGAAGACAGCCGCCAGAGGGACCTGCTTAACCCTACTTGCGGAGGAAGCCGGAGGGCTCCTCCGCAGTAGCTTCCTGCCTCCCTTGCAGTTAGAAAATGCATTTCTGGGCCTATGTCAATATGCAGAATGTGCATAATGACCTCCTGTAGTCTCAGGCTGTTAAAGCTCCCCTCTCCCTTGCAGAAATAGCTCGCAGCTGTAGGGCTCGGGGTGGGGTTGTGTCCGCAGAGAAGCTAAAATGAGTTGGAGCTCTAAGATCTGTTGCCAACCTGCCCTCCTGTCTTCAGGGGCCATTGGCCAGGAAGCCCATTTCACTTTAATTCAACCCACACATCCTCGATGGCTCTCTCCCCACCCCTAGCAATTTAGCCAGTTCTTAGCTGCCACATGTCAGGAAATCTGAGCTTCCTAAAAGGCTGCTGCATCCTGCATTGAATACGGGTAGTTGTGCCTTTAAAAGCGCATCCTTGACACTGATGAAGACGGAGTCCTTTGGGAGTGGGGAGGGGTTGAAAGGCAGGGTAGAGATGTGGATACAGCAGCTTCGCACCCAGTCCTGCACCTTCACATTGCTAAGCAGAGTTGAATGGGGCGAAGGTCAGGACAGAACAGAAGCCCCCATTCTTTTACCATGTGTTCGGCAGCTTTTTGTTTTGGCATTATTACTGCCCTTCCCCACTATTAAAGCAAAGAGACCCTCTCTGGGGCTGCCCCATTTGAGCCAGCATCCTCCTAAGACCCGTGATGAGCAGGCATATCCAGTGGATACCCTGTGCTGCTCCTGAGCCCTAGTCCCTGCAACAGCTTGATCCACAGTAGCCCCAAAAATATTCAGACACGATGGCCAAGCACCAGCCTGGTGGTTCAGCACAACCGGTCGTGCTCTCATAGAGCTCCCGCATCTACCCTGCGGAAGGCTATTCTAACCCAAACCGGACGAGGCTGGCCAGGAAACCACCGGGTCTGAGCGCATGCGTACGCTGACTTGACATTGGTAGGTCTTCGCACCGTTCCCATCACTGCACCAGCTGTAGCTGGCTTCTCCTTGGCTCTGCATTTTATACAACACTGCCCATATACTGCCAGGCGAGCTTAAAGAGTTTTTATCGGTGGAAGGAGAGTTATACAACAGCTGCAGCCCCCAGCCCGCAAAGTGCCGAGAGCCATTGGAAAGGCGGACTGGGGGACGCACGGTGCCACTTTCCCGTCACCCCTGTAATCAACAGATGACCCACCAAAGGAAAAAGCCACAACTCAGATTCATAATAGGATAAAACGCCCATTGTGAGACATTCATCAAACTAAGTGAAAGTTCAGCAGCCCTTAGGGAAGAGAGAACAGGAGAGACAAAGATGGCTCTTTCCATTCGATAGCATTTGCTAAAAGAGCTACAATTCATCTGGGGCGCTGACTTTACTCAGTGGGTTTCTGCTCCTCTCCCCCACCCCTCGGCCTTAATAGTAGTTGATGGGAAAAAAACATCCTGTTGAAGGGAAAATGAAAATGAAATGCTTCCCATGCGTCTTAGGCAGGCTCCAGAATTATTATGCAGACGTAGCCAATTAAAACCTTCAGCATTTGCCCACAGTTCCCATGCAGCGGGACCTGCATTCCCGCAGGCTCGGAAAAGAACTAGCCATAGGCTAATATTGACCTTGTGCATCTGTGTGAAAGGGGCTTTGCTAAGTGTATTGCATAGAGAAGCAGGACTAAACGTTAGTGGTTGGACAGTGCTACGTGAACTTGCTAATTAGCTCTGCCCAGGGTGTTTAGGCAAATAGTTGCCTGAAGGAGCTGAAGCGGTTAGTATTAAAAATTAGTGTTAACGGCTAGTGCATAGTGCTCATTTGAGATGCGCTGCAAGAGGTTACGACCTGAGATACTACTATGAATGGCAGCCTGAAAAGAACTGGGGGCGTCCAGTACGGGTATCCCTTTCCTTCTTTCCCTGCACGTTGGGAAGAAAGGACAGTGGCGTTCATTGATCGTAGGCTCCGAGATGTCAAAGGATGCCCCATTGATGGAAAAGGCTTTATCCATCAGTTTAAGAAAACAGAGTGAAAACAGCCACATCTTGCTGGTCTTGTTCATGAATGCAGGCCCACTGAAGCCCCATGAATCAGGCAGGCAGGAAATGGGCATAAAACATGAGACAGGGCGCATCTAACACAACACCAGGTTGGCAAGAAATCTGTTACTTGTAGGGATAAGATCCCACAAGCAGCTCTGAATGACCGCGATTCATTTTCTGTGTACCCGCTGCAAGTAACCCTGGGGACCCCGGAGCCCGACAGAGGAAGGTTCAGAAAACCAAAGCCAAGGTTTAATCTCGTCTTCAGGACGGATCCCTGACTCCATCATAAACAGAAATAAATGCATCCAGATGTTGCTTCTAGCCCGGTTAGACTATGTTCAACCCAGAGGTCAAGTCAAACTCGCCCTCAGCCTAGCATGCACTGCAGGTGAACTGACATCAGTGCTATGCCAAGACCGAATCAGCAACGTCAAACTGTGTCCTTGAGTGAGAGGGAAGCCAACTTTTAAGCGCTTTGCACCCTTGAGCCCACTAGCATCTCTTTGCCGCTGGGTTGACGTGTCTGAGCGGGAACGCAGATTAATCTCTGACTCCTCCTCTCTTTGGCCGATGTAAATAGCTATGGTTACTCCCAAAAGGGTAACTGCTGACTTGCTGCTAATGTGTTTTCTCTCTCTCAAAACTGTCGCGACTGTGTGACTGATCCTTGTCTCTTGTTCATGTGCTGTGTGTTTTATATGTTCCTTTGTTTTCTCTTCCCCTTTCTTCTACGCTCTCCTCGTATTCCCCTCCCTATACCTGGCGCTGCATTCTCTGAAGCCACTCCAACCCCAGGTACCGTACCAGCTGGAGGAGGTAACAGGCATGGGGCAATGCACAGTCCAGGGCCGTCTCGGGTGTGCTGGCACTCACGCATGCAGTGCGTTAACCCCTTCAATGGGAAAATTAAGCAGCAGGGTGCTAGGATCTCACAAGGCAGCTGTGCCTTTCCTCCCATCGTAACTGTAAGCCACAGACAAAAGCATGGGGCAGCAAGTATCACTTAGCAGTATATGGACACATGCCCATGTATTTAGGGGTACATTTCCTTACTGTGTAGCACTTTCCATTAGGAACAGCATTACACCTTGAAGCCACCTGTGGAACTTGAGTAGCTGTTACTCCCTTCTGGAAATACAGGTCTGCGTTGCTTAAGCGTTAGCTTCAGGTGAACAAATTCTGCGTGCAAGGCTTCAGTGTACACACAACACGCTATATTACTCCTAGAGCCATGAGGTATACAGTATTGGGTATCCTTTCAACCCCAGGTGCCCGTTGAAGGGGTTAAATGCAGTGTTTGCGCAGCAGTTATGCATGTCTGCATGTTAAGCTGATCGCTGGCTTTGCCCTACGTTGCGTATGTCCGTAACAACATTGAGGTACAGAGAAACTAGGTCCTTCTGAAAGGGGATCTGTCTGCTGCTAAGGAAACTCAAGTCCCTAATTACCCAGCAAGTGTCAGAGCATATCTTCTTACACCTTTTCTTCTAGGAGGAAGGAGCTTTTCCCTTCTTTCAAAACTCAAGCTGAACTCCAGGCACTGCTGTTGCAGAGAAATGGCCTATTCAGGGCAGAGCATTTTGACTAGATGCTGCCATGGCTGTTGCAGAGCAGCAGTCAGGTTTGTGGGATTGAGATTAGCAGTGCCCTGCCATTGAAGAGCTATTTGTCTGGGACAACAGGAGCCATTTTAGCAAGGAATCGGTAAGGGGCTATGCTTTACGTTGCAGGAGCAAGCACAGGGGACTGGGTAGGGACATCTGGTTTTCCATGTAAAGAAACTGAGTTTCACTGGACGTTTTGCCAGTGTGATGACTGCACACACAGGACCCATTTTCAGTCACAAAATAGTGCCTTCCAGGTTTTGCTTTTTTACAGATGCTCCTCGTCTCTTCTTTTATTGCAGCAGCATTTGTTTGAACAGCATTATTTTGCTGTTTTTCCCCCCCTCCCCTCACGTACAGTCCTTCCTTTTCCTTCACTGCTTTTCTGCTTCCTAAATTACAGGGTAACAGATTGGTCTGCTTTGAGGCTCGAAGAGCTGCCAAGGTGCACCTAGTTTATGTGGCTTTTCTCAGTATAGGAAAACTGAAAACTCACTTCACCCGAACTAAATCCCCAGGAATCTAACATTTCTCTCTGGGTCAGGATCAGTTTCTACAATGATTTTCTACATCTGGTGGGTCACGTTGAACCTTAAAATCACATCGTGTTTCTCACCATCATTCCTATAGGAGATATGTCCCAAACTGCTCAAGTTAGATGCATCCCTTGCCATTCACGGGCCGTGTCGTTACGAGTTCTCAGGGAACAAGGGGATGGCATCAGGTTTTGTTTTCTCCCAACACGACTAACAAGTGGTCGCTACAATTATGCTCCAATTGAAGGAAATGACACCTTAGTAACTGGATCGTGTGACCTTAAGGCTTGATACCTTGTGGACCACATTCCCAGCTTTCTGATGGCAAACAGCATTGGTTCTTCCTACAGCTGTGTGAGATATTGGTTTTCAGAGTCATGCTTGTCCTGTAGTCTAGTGTAACTGGTAGCAAGAGAGAGGGCTGACAGAAGAAATCCTTACCCTGGTGCTAATTGAGTTAATGCCTTGTTGTGCCGCAGTGCATGAAGAATCACTGCATAACAGCAAGGAGTAGATTGCTTCGAGTCACCTGATCTAAACTGCACTTGGCCAGGAAGGCTGTTTATCTTCCTAACAAGCCCAGGTTCCTGGAATAATTGTTTGACCTTTCCCTAAAGATTTGTCTCTGCTCAGCGACCTAGATTTTGCTTGCCCCATAGGTGCACCATTTAAGACACATTTCACTTCGGCTAACTGTTCGCCTCAGGCTATTTTCATTCCACCACGGTCCTGTTTCTTGGGGAGGGGGAAACAAACCCACAGTCAAAATTGCCTGTTGTACAAGTAGGAGAAAAAGTGGCCCAGCTGGGTGAAAGCAAGGCCAACTGCAAACACTTCACTGATAGGACTGTAGCTTCTCCCTCTGCCTGAAGAAGGGTGTTTGTACCCAAAACCTTGCAAAGAACAATGTTTCTCACTAGTTAGTTCATCTAATAAAAGGTATCACCTCTACCCAAAGAGCCCTGCCTGCCTAACACTTAATTGAGTTAGTTTCTAAACCCCAAGGTTGGAAGGCTTTTGACTTCCCCCTACTGATGCAGCACATGCTACTCCTAAACCATCTCAGCCAAATGCCCAGCCACCCCTTCCTGGTTCAGCTTAAATCAGTGTCCCCCAGAACTAGGCTATGAGTTCATTTCCTCTTCCTGCTGCCCCTAAGGTCTCTGGGATTTGCAGTCCAGAGGCACAGCTGCAGGACTCTGTAGAGTTGCTCATCACTTCTTCTTCCTGCCTCCAGGGGCCTCTGGGATTTGTAGTCCAGGATCGCAGCCAGCAGGACTCAAAAGGATTGCTCCCTCCTGTTCAATATATGCTTGCTTCAGGGAAAGGACTGTTCCTGTTCAAGCTTTTATGAATTCAATGCCACTACCTCTTTCCCTGCCCACTCCCTCCTCAGCCTGGCAGGCACTGCCCCCCCCAGCCCAGGCAGACCCTCCAGCTAGCTTTGGGCTGCGTCTTGGTCATGCCCTGTCTGCTCAATCAGGAAGGTGGGGAAGAGCCTTGGAGCTGGCAGGCTGGGAGCCCTGCTCAAGCACCCGCCCCCCCACCACTTCTGGCTTGAGCCACTGAAGGCCTGTGCCTGCATTGCCTGGATTAGACATGAATATCTATTCACTTGCAAATCAGTTCCATCTCTGCAACTCAGACTAACCTGCAAAGACTGAATTGCTAGACTGTCTGTACTTGGCCGTTGAGAACTGCCAGGAAAGGAGATCCCACCTTTTCATTTCTTAAACTAGAGTTGGGGGAACGAGGTAGTGAGTTGGGAAGGCATTTCTTGGAAAACCCAAAGAGTTCCACTTGTATAAGGCAAAGGGAAACCTTTGATAGCTGCGAGAAGAGCTGGATCTTGTACCACCAACAGCAAACTTGGACGGTCTTTATGATGGAGTCTGCAGGTTGAACAGATGCATTAGAATGGGGAGCTTTGCGACTAGGCTAGGAAGGGTTACGTTTTCAGCATCGGATACCAATATTTGTTGGTTTTTTTCCTTGTTTCCTTCCATAAAAGGGGAAGGAGAGGAGGAGGAGTCCATTGTTCCTGCCAGAACTGACAACTGAAATGTACTGCTTGTGGAAAACTAATGGTCCCTTTCTTCTGCGGTCCATTCAATCTGGCAAACTCCTGTTAAAGACCATCACTTGATTGTAGTCATTAGATTTTCAAATTACTATGATTGATATTATACACAAATCACATTTCCTTCAGTTGCTAAGATAATCAGGAGGATAAAAATCTCTTGGAAATATTTGGCTATCCGTCAACATTTATAAAGGATTAATCAAATCTTTCCAAGCCTGCTTATGCTGTAGAGACACACCCGGGGGGAAGTCATTATTACAGCCTAACAGCACTTTAAAAGCTCCCCTAAATAATTAAAGACCAGTATGGGGACTTATTGTTTCCTGTCATATTCCTTCGCGATGTAGAGTTGTGCACCCGACCTCTCAATGACTGGAATTCACGGAGGATTTGGAAGTAGCCTTGACTCCTAGCTTAGCGGTGAAGTACAAAAGGAAGCAAAGAAGGGGGAGTCTTATCGATAAAACCCACTTACTCCTACAGTGATTTGTAATGCAAATGACAGCCCATCTGCCTAATGAAAAACTCTCCTCACATAGGTTCATTGCTGGGGCGTGGGCTCCTTTCCACAAGCCTGCTGATGCTTTTCATTGTTCATAGGAGCAGACAGTGGTTGGTGTTTTAATGTACCCGGGTTACAATAGAGAGCATGAGTGGAGCCACTGTGCTGTGAAGAAGCCATTACAGGCAGGGTCTCTAATTTACTTGTGGATTAATTAGCCTATTAGCCCCTGAAGCCAGTGTGTCTGCTGCATTTTCAATCCATCTTACTCAAACGCCCCGTGCACTTTGGCCCTTTGGACTCCATCATCTGACAGCGCCTACAATATCTGCAGAGAAAAGTGCAGAGCATGAGCAAGGAGAAGGGCAGCCAGGTCACAAAGGTCAGGGCCTCTTTGGATCAGAGCTTATCTCTAGCACATGCTCCCAACTCGACCTCTGAAGAGCATCAGAAGACCTGCTAGAGAGGCATGCTTTTGCGTGCGAGAATGACTCCTGTGCACTGGGGACAGCGCAAGGGAATGGGCATGGGCGCTGCTAGGTTGTCTTTCCGATTCCCTGGGTGGAGCCAGGTGAGGCAGAGCTGTGGAGGGTGAGGGCACGGGGTTCGTCAGGCCTTCAAGCAGCTTACAGCAGCATTTTCAACAGGGCCCCGAAAAGCTAAAAATAGCAAAGCTCCAGCCTTTTGTGCCAGCTCCAGCATCTGAGCCGGGTTCTGCAACGTGCCCACGTGCTGTGAGCGCGCAGAGCTTTGGTGGGTCCCCTCACCCCCTTTACCTGTCTGCAAATTGGACGCAATCGTGCAGTGCCCAGCAGGTCAGGATATGTGAAGGGCCTAATGTGCTTTGAGATCCTCAAGCGCCCAACGCTCCCTTGTAGAGGATCCTGAGTTGGGAATCGTAGCTTCTCCTGCCTCCTCCCCCACGCCGTGCCTGCACAACTCGTTTCAGACTCTGACCTCCCCCCCCCCGACAGCTCGCCTTTCCTGCTCCTGATATTCAGAGAAGCTCTCATCTTCTGTCAAAGGCCTCCTTGATCCTTCTCCAATCTGAAGTCGGTTCTCATTAAGGGCAGGATTTCAAAGAGCAGAGAGCACCCCCCTTGCCTCCCATCCCAAATGGACCAGCTGAGCTTTTCTTTCTCTCTGCGCATTTTTTATTCAAACCCAAATAAGGCTTTCGCTTTGAATTGCCTTCCACCTGGGGAGCAGATTAGGGCTGCATCCACCTAACCTGTGGGAGTGCCTCTCCCCCGGGGCACGTGCTGTCCTTGCCGGCCCTTCCAGATGGAGTCTTGCCTTCCTCCCACTCTTGGTCTTCCTGGAGCTGCAGCATGGGGGCTCCTGCCACCGGTCTGCCTCTCCCACTGCTCGGACTGGGGTCCCTTCAAACCACAGGGCGCCAAGATCAAAGGCTCCTGCATGTCCCTGTTTCTGGTCTTTGGGAGGATTCGTTTCTACAAGCACTGCAAATGCACACACTCACCCCAGTGTCACACGGACCCTTTCAGCGGTTAAGCCACATTAGCCTGATACAAGGTGATGGCCCTGCCCTGAGGGATCGCTTCCAAGGGAGCTATCACGGGGCTGCAGCATTTGGGGCAAACGCTTCACGCCGTCACTGTCAGCTAGAGTTAAGGGGCTCTATTCAGAGTGTTGTTAAAGAGATGGTGTCATCTCAATCAGGATTTTAATACATATGCGCCACGCGGCGTAAGACGGTGCAAAACCGTTTCTCAGCGTGACCAGCGCATCGCGCGGTAACAAGGGGGCCTTCTTGGCCCCACAGAGCTCAGGCTAATGAAGGATGCTGAGACCTTTGAGGCTTTAGCAGGTGATACAGCCTGGTGGTACCAATAGGGCGGCCATCGTAGAGGACAGTCCGGTTGTCCTCTATTGATCCAAGCATCCGGTTTTGTATATCCTCTATTTTCTCTTCAAGAAAAAAAGAGAGGACAGCAAGGCGTCTGGTTTCATATCAGTAGAGGACAACCGGACTGTCCTCTGTGATGGCCACCCTCGGTACCAAAGTGGGACGAGGAGCCTCGGGCTTCTGAGTTCCAGTCCCGGCTTGATCCCTGCCTCCTCTGTGTTACTGCCTCATGAAGCCCTGTTTTACTGGTGGCGAAGTCAGTGCCTCTCAGGGAAATTGAGAGCATTCGTTAGCCAACACCGGTTTCTTCTCTGAGTATTTTTATTGTGTGCATTTCAAATTGCAACGAGCGATTGCAGCTTTAATTGAGGTAACGATGCCATTAGCCATGCTCCTCTTCGCTTTCAGGAAGATGTCAGGAATCAGGGCTGTCCCAAGACGGCTTTTGTAACTTGTGGCCACAAGGCACAGATACACCGCCCCGGGTCTGATCCGTGGGTAACAGCGAGGACGGCAGAGAGCAAAACTCTCCTCTGAGACGCACGGGCATTGTGGTGGATGAACTGAACAAAAAAGAGCAAGACCGCAAATGCTCTGACAGGAGCTCTGGGTTGCCCCGCGCTTTCTCTGGCTTCTCTCACATGTTGTTTGGCATTTCTTGCTGCTTCACGCCAATCGATCAAACCTTTGACACCGGGCAGAAGGAGGGAGGTGCTGATGGCTGTATTTGAATGGCTGGGGCTTTGCATGATGCTGGCTGCTGTACTTCTGTGTTTGTACCGGTCGCGAGTGTTGTCAGCGAGGATACGTGCTGCATTGTGAGCGCGCGGCGAACTGTGCTGGGCTTTGTTCTCCTTTGCAGTGTGTGCGGGTTGCTGGGATGTTCAATGCCTCTTTTTTAGCTATGTGCTGTGCAGGGCAACGGGTGGGTAGATGGACTGAGCGATTTAACTCCATCTTCAACTTCTGTTACTCCGGTTATTGGACTGTTAATACTGTGGCGTGGGGGGCGCTTGGCTTCTAGATATTTCCCAAGCAGCAGTGTGTATATTATGTGCACGCAACCCCCACGCGTGAACCGATGGGACGTTGATCCTGAGCAGCCGGAGACTCTGTTAAAGCAGGAGAGTCGTGTGCAAAGATGCCTCTCTCTCAAAAATCAAATTAAGCCTCAGTCCTGGAGTGCCTCTGAAGCCAGTGGAGCTCCGTGTGAGTGGAACGATGTGCCCAGGGGTAGGGTAGCGGCTTAGGCTGGTGCAGAACCAGTGGAAAACATCTGGTTGTATATGGGGCTGTCTTTCTAAGCTCCTTTCCCATAGTTATTTTCATCTGGCTAAAGGCCACATTTGCAGTGGGGAGTCTACCAATGCAGGCTCCTAGCGGAAGACTTATTGCACGTCCCCAAATCACACACGGAAGCAAGGCATAACTCTCTGAAAGCCTGGGGTACTTCAATATAGGGATCGCAGGGTGAGCCTTTTGTTCATTTTTTTTTCTAACACGTGTAGCTTGGCTTTAGCTGCATATTTAGCCAACGGCAATTATCCTAAGATGTTTCAGTCCTCAAGTAATGATGGAAATATTTCACACAGCACCCTCTTGCATGCCAGCCGACAGAGAACACAGAGACGCGTCTCCCCTGTAGCAAAATAACCCTCACATCGAAAACCTAATAGTTTTTTAAGGCCAGAAGGTATCTTTGTGATCATCTAGTCGCACTTTCCACATAAAACAGGCCAAAGAATTTCACCCAGCGATTCTTATTAACGGGAACCCTTGACAGTCACCTAACTTGCTAAAGGCGCTGTTCCTCTTCCCGTTCGTGCTCTTTGAGGATTAGAGTCCTGACCCAAGCCTACATCTAGAAACAAAGCCAAAAAGGCAATGAGATGTCTTAACTATCATCGTGCAGCCTGTGGTGTCAAGCACACAAAAACCCGCCGCCCCCCTCCTGCGCAAAGGCACCATCAGCTCAATCCCTTTCAGATCCTTTACAGCCCCTGAAGCGCTGGGGGAGGGGAGCACGCGTCCTTCTTTAGTGCGTGTGCATCGCATGCCCAGCTCTCCCCTTTTTCCTCTCTCGAAATATAGCTTCAGGGGGATTTCGGAGGAAAGATGGGCTTATTAAATAATTAATAGAAATGACAAGCTGTGGGAAGCAGTGATTGCAGAGCCAAAGCTGCAGCCATCGCTGCTCAAGCGCAAACCAAGAGCTGCACCTCCTCCTAGTGCAAGTGCCTCTTCAGCACCTGCGGACCGCAGCAGCTGTAGGAAATGCCCTCGGAAGGAGACGATTAACGTGGCTGCCAGCAGAACGCCACGAGCTCACAAACGCTGTAGGTGTAGCACAGGGTGGACCGAGCTAATTGAATTTGGGTTTACTTAGTCTGTGACAAATTGGATTGTTATATTTTATAAAGAGTCTAATTCCATTTCTTATTTGAGAGTGATTCGGCTTTTCAGAGCTAAATTCTCGGACATCCTGGTTATAACGGGGGGGAGCAGACTCTCACTCCGCTTATCTTCCAGCAGCCCATGGGAACTCGCTCTGATTTTTCGTGCCCGCTGTGCCAGGTGTTGCTCTTCAAAGCCGCAGCGGGCAGGGGTGCGGCGGGTGGGCCAAGCACACGTAAGGAAAGGCAAGCTGTTCAGCCCCACAAGAAGGGGATAGGCCAGACAACGAGCCCAGAACGAAAGCACGTTTGAAGCTATTTGTTTGGGGCTGAGCTTGCCCACTTCCTGCCGCTTGCCATGTGTTTCGTTCTTGCTCGCCCACGGCATTGCTGGCGCGCCCCTTTACCCGGGAGATGCCAGGCGCCCCCCACGCCTGCCCAGGCAGGAGCTGAAATGCATGACTGTCCCTGGGAACGTACTCCGGGGAAGGAAAATGAAAGCTAAGCTTGGTTCTCTCATTTCAGGTGCTTCTGTTTGTTCCCTCTCTTCCCCTTCTTGCCTCTCTCGCTGTCGTGCTGCTCTGCTTCCTCTGCTGTACGCGTGTGTTTAGCCTTCGGGAATGCCAAAGCGGGACAGCTAAGGCGATAACCTCTTCTAAAAACACAGTGTTTACATTTCCCTCTCCCAGCTGCAACCTGGTTGCCTCCAACTACAGTCGATCTAACCAGCCCTACAACCACCACCACCCTCGCCACAACTACCGCCACCACCCCTGCAACCACCACTACAACCACAGCTGCCACAACCACTGCAGCCACCACCGTCGCCAGCACTACAACCACTACGGAGAGTGCTCAGCCAGCCACCACTAAGCAGGAGTTTGGTACTGCACTTTCCTCTTTCCTCTAACCCACCTAACCATGCCTGGACCCCTCACCTACCTCATGTCCATACTAAGGGTTAACCACGGGCAACAGCTGCAAGTTGCTCCATCACATGTGGGGTTTCTTAGCATGCCGGGGATGGGTTAGCAAGGAGCAGAAGGGAATAAATACAGTGTCAAGGTCAGGGTCAAGGTCAGGAAGTGGTTTGACAGGGATTCTGGCTTCAAACCCAACTCTGCATAGGCCTGAGCGATTTGGTTCCCTGCCGTGTTCCCGTTTCTCCATCTGTACAGTGGGATGAATACTGCTTTCCCAGGAATGTCGTTAAGCTTAATTAGCATACGTGTAGCATTCTGAAATTAGGCAGATACTACAGAAGCTCTTGAAGCACTATTATGATTGTATCTCTTTCTTTCTTTCTTTTTTTTTTTTATTGATGCCAAGGCATTTTGTTGTACCGAATTCAGATCTCGCACATCAGCGGTTTGCGAAGAGGCTTGGCATTGTGTGTAGGACTCTTTCAGTTCGTGCTTGCTGTCCTTTGTTTGCAAGTCTAGTTAGAAGCCCATGGGAAATCTGAGGAAGCAAGTCCAATTTCAGTATGCAGCCCCGTTCCGTCTTCGGGCTTGGATCGGTTTATCTTCCGATACCACCTCTTTTGGGAGGACTAAACGCTGCCTTTAGAGGGAGTTGGGCTCTCTAATGTGAAAAGATACTGTATTTGTTCTAGTGACAGAGACCTACTCTTTGTTTTAACAAAATGGCAGGAATTGCACCTACAATAAATAATGACGGTGCTGTTTGTAGTCACGTATCCACAATGTGGATTAAGCAGGAGCTAATCAACATAGTTCCATTAAGGCCTCGTCTCCAGGGTGCATTAAGAACCGTACTTGGGAAGGACAGATTTCTGCAAAGATTGCTATTGTTCCTCTTGATTGATAATAGATTGGTCCCCCTGGTAGTTAATATGAAAGAGACTCTTTATCAAGGTTTTGGACACAGGCAGACCTTCCTCCAGTACTCTCTTGGTGTGTCTACACTAGACGCTAAATGCGCAGTAGACTAATTTTACTGTGCGTTAATTAGCATGTCACGGCAAAAGCCGTGCTAATATGCCAGTGCACGGTAGTATTAGTCTACTGCACGCTGGCATCGCTTAAAAGGTGTGCGCTGGCGCTACTGCGCAGGAGTACCAGTTACTGCTCATTTAGTACTTGGTAGTACTGGTACTAAGCTTAATACAGAGGAACTACGATGCATTAATGGACGTGTAGACGCACTCCCTGGCTCGGCGGCTGAGATGTGTTGTGTTACAGGGCTTAGAGCTGGCAGTCTTGTGAATCCTTTTGGACAAGTAGTTGCCTGTGAATGCAGGTGTCTGGACCCAGTGGCCAAGAAGCCCCTGCCAGCCCCACATTGTTAAAAAAAAAAGCAGGAAGAGGTCCTTTCTCCTTTAACTCCGTTCTCATTGTCTTCGGTCACATCTTACTGGCTCTGTTCCCAGGATTGCTAGTAACAAGTTTTCCAAAAATCCTGAGTCGTGCCCCACAAAAATCACGAGTTTGAGGGTTTTTTCAAACAAAAATGTTAGATTCTTTTATTTGCCTTGTGGTTTCTCAGCCTTTAGGGTGCACTCACGTCACATCTGATGCGCCTCTTTGCAACCAGGAACACTAGGTCCTTCTTTTGTTTTAGAGGAAAGCTGAAGCTCTCATATAGTCACTTGACTTAGTAGCTCTAGTTTTTGAGACACAGGATAAGGTCATGGGAATTAGCAGCCCAGAGTGGCATTGTAAAAGCTATGACAATATCACTTGGACCCCAAATCTTGCAAAGACTCTTGTCTATGAGTCATTTCAATTAATTCAATAGATCCATATGCATAATGCTAAGCACATAAAGTCTTTCTTTGCAAGACATGGGACCTTGACTGTGACTCTTTTACAGCGGGGCTCAGGCTGTTTTCTCTAGTTGCTCTATCTTTTATGGCTGTGCCCCGTACATCCAGCAGGATAAAGAGACGTCATTGTGCAGTCTACTTAAGTTGTGGGAAAATATTCCCTTTTTCAGTAATGCAACTGCTTCTGTGGAGAAGAGAAACTGTCTGAAGCTACCAGTACTTATGCTGTTGCACTAAACCCGGTGCAACTACATGGCATAATCGCAGTGTAACTTCCTCTAGGTCACCTCAGAGATGCAAGCTATACTATACATCTCTGGTTGAAAGCAGCATTGGTGTTCTTCAGCTTGAAAATCACCTGGTTTTGGGGGTTTGGTTTTTGGTTTGGTTTGGTTTGTTTTTTTGCTAGAAACAAGTTGATTTTGGTACTGTTTGTGTTGCTTGCAGACCGTCAACATCAATGCTTTCTTTCCCAGTCTCTCCTCTCGATTGTGGTTGTGAGCTTGTGTGCGCTGACGCCCTCTTTTCTCACAGTGGGTTGGGCGTGAATATAGCCTATCCTTTTTCCTGCACAGAGTGAAACAGTTGCAGTAGAGCAATTACAATCAGCCAGCCTAGGATCCATCAAATTCAGAAACGACTTGCTCCAAACAACACAAGCTGTGGCATACGCTAGATTTTGAACTCAGCTGAATGCCTGCAGGCTCAGAATTAAGAATGCAAATAGGTTCTGAATTTAGCAAGTCATTTAGCTTGTCCTCAGGACGGCAGATACTTCAGTAGAAGGTATGTCCAATTTGTGCCAGAGACGATAGCAGACGGCGCTAGTAACCGTGTTGCATGTTCTTCAAATCCAGGTGCAAGATTAGGGGTCCGCTCTCATTTAATCCAAAATACTAACACCTGTTCTAACCTGTCCACCAGCCGCCAACGGATCGTCCATATGGAACGTAACAGCTTCGGCTAACAGTAACTGGGCAAACATCACGTGGAGCCACAATTTTTCCGCAGGAACTCACTTTGTGGTCGAGTATATGGACCGTAAGCATCAGATCGCGTGGAGATACTCTAGGGTGGTTATGCCATTAAGGCTCCCGGCGGCTCTCAGGGTTTCAAATAGGCCTTTTAAGCAATGTTGATCACAACAGATTGAAAAAGCTACTCGATAGCCATTAGACGGGAGGGGGCGGGGGCGCACGGGGGGGTCCTCCGTCATTAAGAGCGCGCTGGGATTGTATGTGTTGGCACTCTTCGCAATGCAATTACCCACTCTTTTCACCGGCCGCGATGGAGGTTCAGGTCCATGCGCCCTCAATGAGTAGAGCCGTTCGTTTCTCTGCCCCAGTTGAGCTGCGATGACTGCATCTCGCTACAAAATTAAGGGCTGTAGAAAAAGCCGAGCTGAACCGGGGAGAAATTCTTAGGGAAGAAAAGAATAAGATCATATACAGAAAAACCGGCTTTAAACTACATCTGGTTTTTGAAAGAAAAGAGCTTTCTGAAACCTGGCCCCAAACCTCTGGCTTTAATATTGTCTCTTTAAAAGAAAAAAAGGGGGGGGTGGATAGAGCCAAGAAGTTCCAAGCTGGTGCCCCTCCTTTGTGTATGTGCTTGAAAAGAAACCCTTTTGTGGTTTTAGTAGGCACTCAGTGATGGACGCTGTTTAACTCTGCCTTTATCTCCCAGCCATTTCAGCCTCCATAACCTCTGGTATGTGCGTGTCAGTCCTAAATTGGCACTTAAAATAAACCAACTGTGTTTAATTCTTGACAGGGATCCAATGTTGGTTGTTTACAACATTGTTTCAGAGATGAACTTGCAGTCCAGCGAGCATCTCCTCTGTAACAGGCAGTACGTGTTTCCTCTTAGAGGTCTCCACGCCTTCAGTGACGAGCCAAAGCAATAGTTGCTATTGTCAGCACTGGCTGAAAGGGGCTGCGTTTCTCTTCTCTCCTCCTGCATCATCTTGTACGATCGGAAAGACTCGAGAGGCTCCCCAAGCCCCAGTAAAAGTGGCCTTCCCCTCCCACAGTGCAAAACGCCGGTCTGAGCATCAAACTCTGGCTTCCTCAGTCCTTTGCCCTGTCTTTCATGGCTGTGAAATCTTAAAACGCATGCAGCTTGCTTCAGGTAACGTGGGGCAAGCTGCAGAAGCCCTTACTCAAGATTGGCTCCAAGGAGAGTTTTGCACAAGTACGGCTCGTAGGGAGGGAAGGGGACGAGAGTCTCAGTATCGGGCATCTCCTACAGGTCCCTCCTTTGAGAGACCGCTCCCAGCCCCGCCAGGAGACCGTTACTGCTTATTACCAAAACGCAGGGAAAAGTAGCTCACACCAAACTGCATGAATTCAGCCTCACTGAGTTAAAATAATTTGCATTTTAAGAACTGCTCTCTGGGCAAGGCTAGGGGCCACAAAACTCCAGGAACAACCAGGGCCTGTGTGTCGCGGGCCCAGCTGCACTCTAGAGGTGTCCAGTCGTTTTACAGTGTCCTTGGTGCGGGACGCATTTTGTCACCTCCCAAGCTACATGCTCCCAACACATCCCCGGCACCTCGAAAATAGCCTAATGTCAGGCTCTCCGACCTCCCACTTCATTCTTGGCTAACACGCCTGGCTAAATCAGTGCACCCTGATCGATCTTACGGCCAGAGCCCAGCATTGCATGAGCCATGCAGCCAGTGGGGTTTGCCGTTCTCCCCGTAACCCTTCCCCAAGTTAATGCTCTCAAGCCAGCAGTCCCCTTCCACTGCAGGGTAATATATTGACTCTTTTGCAAAGCAGATGGTCCCACTTCCCTAAGCCGCAAGCCAATTAGCAGACAAGCCCGAACCCTCTAATTTGTTCAATACCATTGATTTGATTTAAAGATATAAGATATGCCTGACAGTCTCAGGGTGAGGAAACCCAGTTTCGGTCCCTGGGCCGAAGGACTAGCACCCTAACCCGTTACCCTTGGGGTGGGTGCAGCAGGCTTTCGCATTGTTTAAGGAAATGTTTCCGATGTTTAAGTTTGTTCACGGTTGCGAGGAGAGCTGATGAGCAGACCCCCAATCTGAGGCTTGGGATGATTTTTCTGCTGTGTCTTATGGTCAGACTCTGGTTTTGTCAGAGGAGTGAAGAGTAAACGCATTTCGGACCCCTCTGCTGCAAACATCCTGCGCTGATCCCTGAGATACTTAACCCTGTTTAGCACAAGAGCCCCTAGCAGGGCTCAGTGGGTACAGAAAGGTCTCCTGGGATTTAACTAAGATGCCATCAAGACAACAAGCAGCAGATGCAGTTAAAACCCAGCCAGTTTCCTCCATTCCCAGTGGACCTTCACCATGGGCACGTGCAATTTTAATGTCCGTAACATCCACCTGCTGAATGGCCAGGTACAGCAGAAACAGGTTCGCCCGCACCGCCAGTGCGGGGATATATGTCGCCGAGCTTCCTGCCGCCTGGCTTTGATGTGCGGTTTCTGTTCCCCAGGTAACAATACAGTGCGCTCTGTCGCTGTTAAAGCCCAGACCCCTTCCTCTGTGCAGCTGGCCGACCTGATTCCCGGGATGGAGTACAAGTTGTGGGTATTTCCCAAATTGTCTGGCCCCAAAGAAAACTCTTACATAACCTTTACGACCAGCTCAGGTGAGATGGGTTTCAGCCCCGCTGTGTGATGCATTCCTCAGACATTTCATTCCATCCTGAGCTTCTCTGCTTGTGTCCTGTATCTTCTCGCTGGGGGAGTTTCGGCACGACGATGCATGGGGCCAGGTTCATTCACACTCCACAGACGTTGTGTCCTCTCTGCCCTTATTATAGAGCTGTGCCATGGAGCGATGACACCGGTGGTGTCCGATAAGGGCATTTCAGTCGCATCGCGGGTGCGACCAGTAACCGAGTGGGGCTGATTTGAAAGGAGGAATCTCATGATGAGGGGAGAGAGCATGTGTGTATCGTCACGCGGGTACGCTTGCAGTCTTAAGGCCGCCTGCTGCCCGGGTTCGTGTTCACGATGGCAGCTTCTGCGTTTGCACCTTCACTTGTGTGTCGCTTCTCGTGGTGTTTGTGGCTTTGGCGTAGCAAAATGTCTGTATATTTTTCTATGTGGGGGATTGCAATAATGGGTGCTCGGATGATGTTCATGACAAGATGCGGATGAGGGCTGATGCCAGGGGGCTGTGGTGTTTGAAGGTGGCCCACAGAGAGTCGCGTATGGCTCGTACATAGCAGTTGACAGATGCATAAGACGCCGGGTAGAGTGCCCTGGTCTCTGTGTGTCTAATTGCACTGCCAATCTTCCAAGCTGATCTCCTGAATGCATTTTATAGCATTCTAGCTATGGGCTTGATAGACTTTGTGCATGCATGCATAAGACCGCACAACTCTGATAAAACACTGGCGACTGTTCTGTACCTGGAGGTACAGCCTGCCCTTGCCTGGGAGCTGACCCAGTCCGATCGACTTCTTTCATCTCTGTTTGTTGCCAAGTCTGCTGTGAAAAACGGTGAAACCCACATTGCAATGTCCCCCTTGACACCATCTTGGGAAAAAGTCCTGTTCTGTAATGACTGTTGGGGGAAGGGAGAGCTTGTTTCAACGTGGGTCCCCCCCATCCCTGGTTGTACTTTTAGGTGACTGAAGCATGAACTGTGCGTTCCTTGCTAGGTTAATTGTTATGGCTATGCTTTTGTACATCTGGACCCTCAACCCCTTCTAGTTCCTAGCATGCAGGCTTCAGATCCTTGGATCCAAGCCTGCCCCTCCATTTTTGGGTTTGGTTCTGATGCAACACAGCAAGGAGCCTATTTCCCAGTTCTGCTGGGGCCTGAAACCTTTTGCAGCACAACTCTGATTGCAATACCTGAGTCCTCTGAGCCCCAACCTAAACAAGACCTGAACCCAACCTCCTGTCTCTCTATTGCTAGAAGATGCTCCCATTATCCTCATAGAGGGCAGCTACAATTTACCAGTTGAAAACAGACGCATCTCTTTTCTTGCCTGCTTTTTGGGGGCTCTCACTTACAGGAAGCACAAGGGGAATCAGAGTTCAGGGAATCAAATTGGGCTATGATATGCAATTCTAGGCTTAGTGTCCCCAAGTCCACATTTAGTCTATGCAAAGGGTTCCTAATTGCATTGCCGTTGAGATTCAAGGATTTACCATCTTTATTTCTATGCTAGAGTCAGGGTGACTACCCCAGCCTCGTCAGCACAGGATCCACAAAGCTATCAATCCATTTCTGCATGCATGCATGCTGCAGTTTCATTTCTTCCCTGGCTGGATGCTGCTGCCGTGAGGGCTCAGAGCCCACTGCCCCATCCTGTGCCATCATTTAATGTTTTTTGACAAGAAAGCACTGTCCATTTTTTTTGGTTATGTTTTGCAAATATCTATTCTAGAGGTTGCTGCTTATTTATCTGCATTCAAATTGAACTAGCCCACCTGCACCGCGGCTGCAGTGTACTGCACTCTGACTTCCCTGCCGGCGCTATTGAGCTTTTGGTTAATCAGAACAGTGCTTTCCAGTAGTAAGTGACACTTCAGAACTACAAATGTAGATTGATACAAAAAAATAAGACGGTTTTTCTTTTATCCCCTGTCCCTTAAAAATGTCGGAAGGCAGATTCAAGCTCACCGACCTCGCCCGATAGGATGCTACCTAGAAACCAATTGTCTGTGAAGTCGAATAGCAGTGGACACGTTTTTTACTGCATTGCGTGCGTGTGCAGTACTTGTTCATATTTCTACCTGTGTACATACGGGCACATACTGGGAAAATATGCCTGTCTGCAGTTAAGGTCCCAAGCTCTGCAGCTTAAAAGTAGAAAATCTTGGATCATTGCTATTTGGGAGTGTAATGTTTTTATACTGTATAATCACGGGCTAAGATTTTCAGAGCCACCTGCTGGGTCTGGCTGTTCAAGCACCATCAGTTTAAGTGGGATTTGGTTGCCTCACGGCTCTCGGTAGCTTTGAAAATCCTCCCGACGTTAACGCCACATTGGCTTTCGTACAAGAAACAGCCGGGAAGCCTCCCGCAATGGCCGGCGTCATCTACAGCACGCCATTGTGAGGAATCACTTCCAGCCTGGTCCAAGGTTACGCCTTCCGGAAAAAGAAAGCAAACAATTTGGGCTTGGTTGGTGGATCGCGACTGGTTTTGTGGTTGGTGCCTAAGCCGTCGTTTTTAGACACAGCATGTTTCCAACCACGGTGGATTTCCTGAGCTGACGATCGGAAGTCACGGCAGCAGCATTTAAAATTGAAGCCAGTGAGATTACTTGACTGCTTGCTACTGTTTAGCTAGATTGCTGGTCATGCATAAAGGGAGATCAGAACATCCTCTCTAACGAGACACACACTTAATAACCTTGTTTGAACGTTGTCATGACAGTTGCTCTGTTGACACTACCTCCGGGGTTGCCATTGGGTGTATGTTTTAGCACCACGCATTTCTTTCTTTGGATGAGGATGGCATTTTGGAGCCTATTTTGTCAGTACTCGGGTCCTCGGGTTCTAGGGAGAGCCGTCTCCTTGCTCCCCGCTGAAACTGCTCTCCACTCCAGAAAAAAAACTAAGCCTCATTCCACATGTTGGCGTGCAATTTTTCTTTCAGGTCACTTTGTTTCCATGTCAGTTAAAAGCCAGTCCATCTCCCAGCATTGTCTTCTGCCAAAATCCCATCCTGTCCGCACGGCTAATCCAATCCCCTTTCATTTCAAAGCTCTCCGGTGTAATTTTATCTCCTTCCCCCACGTGCAGTTTCGTCAGTCCAATTCTCAGCTTCATTCAGTTATCAACTCGCTCTTTCCATTATCAAAATTTGCACCTTCAAGCAGTGCTCAGCTCCCTGAATGAGCTTCTTAGCAGGAATGGAGCATGCACAGGATACCCGCTGACAGGTACTCTCAGGAGCCAAGGGCACTTAGTAGCCGGAGCTCATTGGAGGTCAATGGGAATTGGAGACTTGCAAGCCAGATGTACCCAAGGAAAGGCTTGCAGGGTGTAGGAATGCCTGCAAACCTCCTAGCAGCTTGCAAGCCCAATAAGGTACTTTTGCTACTATAATTTGTACCAGTTACCTAAGCACAGTTAGTTGGATCAGCACCAGTTCTTTGATCCTGGTGTTGGCTGGTCTAGAAGTGTTGTGTAAAGTTGCACCCTTTAACTGATGTGAGTGGACCAGGGAAAAAGTCCAGTGTGTAGACCTGGCCCGACGTTCTTTGGGCATTTCAAAGTCTCGGGCTAGATCTTAAGCTACTGTGGCTCAGTTATGGATTTACACCGGTCCGTTCACCCCACTCACAACTCTGGCTTCATTTCTTGGCTAAAAAGTTCTCCTTTCCTCCTCTTAGTCTCGAACCATCCTAACTTTCATTTCAAGGAGCCAACTAAGAACGTCATGGTTGCAATTTGACCACACATGGAAACTGAGGAAGAGCATGGATTGAAACCACCCAAAATTGTGTTTAAAGCCCTATAACAGCATGGCTCGAGGATTTTTTTTATAAGTAGCATTTTAAGCAAGTATCAGCTCGTCTATTATGCTTCTTATTTAGCCTGCGGGGCCTAGTTACTTTGTATCACACTTCCAAAATCAGCATCACGTCCCCATCTTTGGCCATAATCTGAAGACATTAACATGGAACATATTAAAGTGGAGTTAGAGTGACACGGCCTGACCTGTTCTTTCGCCTGTGCAAGGGGCCTCGAGGGCTTCAGATGCAAAAGTCAGGCGTGCAGAACGGCACTTTGGGAGCTTCTCAAGATTGCTTCTCAATGAGGTGCTTCTCTCCAGGCTGTTCCTGTGCTGTGTCTTCGTGTAAGATACTGCTAGGACCCCCATGGCTTGTGGCAGGGCCTGTCCCCCATTTATTGCATGTCTTGAAGGAACTGGGTGTCTGTAAAAGGGAGAGAGGTGTTAAAAGTTTCTCAGGTGTCTGCTGCTGACTTTTTGGATAAAGACGTTAGGACATAGCCAGTAACTGCAAGCGCGCTGCTCTCATTCACCCCACTTTGGAAAGCATGTATTCATGCAAAGGGAAAAATACCTTCATTCCCCTACCACTGAACCTGTAACAACGGAGTCAGATTCTGCAGGCTTTAATGGCCCCGGATGGCAGAACAGCAGCCAAACAACTGCAGGGAGGTTGATCAGCCGTCGACTGCGTGTGTACAACTTGCTGTTTATGCTGGTCTTTGTCTGTGGAAAGTGGTAAAGCGTGCTGTGTAAACTGGAGGCCGGCACAGAGGCTCTGTGCTTCTATTCATATTTGTTTGCTGTTGTTCGCTCAACTAGGCGATATGAAAAGCATAGTGGATTAGGGACCCTGGTGTACTATGCTCCTTTCCAGCATTCTCTGGCACTGCGTAATTTGGGTCAGATAAAAGTCTGATGGTAGTCGCTTGTGGGCATCACAAGGGAGTTAACAAAGTTAAAGGGTGCTCGCCTTGTCAGGACAAAGCCACGTAAGGTTCCAGCTCTGGTTCTTGATCCCGTCCAAGTCAGGCCCCAGCTATCTCCTGTCAGCTGCACTGTCCCTAGTGACATTGCAGCCTAGTTCACTTTCCCCGCTGTTGCTCTGAAAGTTATTTTCTACTGACTCTATCTGGCTGAAAACCAGGTGCATGACAATTGGAAGAGCTTGTTGCATGCTGCTGTTTTCAGGCTAGAGGTTTATTTGTCCTACTTTGCATAGGAGCTGCAAATAAGTCTCATCAGCATGCTATAGGCGGCGGCTTGGGGGCTTGCAGTTAGGTGTCAGGATGTCACGTTGGAAACGGCGATACCTCTCCTTGCTTAATATTGAACTCTGACCTCATGGCCTTGCATTAAAGCAGCAAAATACAGAGCCTCTTCCAGTGAGGAGGTACAGAGCCTTTCGGTGCTGCAGGGTCAAGTCTCCTTGCCGTGGAATCCCAGTCTCACTCAATCAAGATCTGCTATCAAGGCTTTTTATTTAAAGCTTTGTGTCCACATTGAAACAAAGCCTGCCGCATCTTTTAGGGGTGTCAGATGGACCTTCCTGGCCTCACTCCTCCTGTTGAAAAGCACCACCCCACTGCCGTAGACAGTGTCGTATCTACCTTGCCTTCTGATGGATGGGGTCAGCCAAACTCAACACGCAAAGCATGGTCTCCCCCCTCTCTAGCCGAGGCTAAGCACATTTCCTCCCGCGCGAGGAGTGCGTGCGTCCTGCTGAGAGCATTCACGCCAGCAGGATGGCCGCTTTCAACGCAGGTTGGCAGATGTAGGACTATTTTTGCGCCCATGAAACGAGGTGGGTTTCATGCCTAGGTCCTTGTTGACACTTAAGTGCCTGGATTCAGCAATTGTCAGTGCTGACCACTAAACATAGATCCGGAGTTAAAAGTAGGGGCAAACCCTGCTTTGAGAGCGAGCTCTGGCTTGTCCGAACATGAGGGTTACCCCAGACGCTGTGCTGGAGCTGTTCCCTAAGCGAGTCTTCCCAACTTGACCACGACAAGCTATTTTGAGAGCACTGCATAACCCTTTGCCGTTAGGGAACTCCTTATATTTATTGGTTTGTTCCAAGCGTGCGCCAGGGAAATAAAAGCTTTTAGCTGCTTATTGGATGAGTTTCACGTCCCATTTACAGGGGCCACCTGCAATTTTGCTCTCTGCGTATTTCCAATCACTGGAAGTGGAAGATCAAATCTGTTACTCAGCTTCTTCTGCCATTATTTCTACATCCCCTTCATTAGTCTGTATTAGTTTCATTTTATTTATGTTGCTTTGATGTGCATGGCTCCTGGTAGATTCCTGAGTTGACTCACAGTAAACACATAAAACTCGATTCCCATTTTAGTCTCAGACGCCACACTTAGCGACACACACGTGCGTGCACACACTGATGCGACTGTAGAAAAGGATCATTTATGAGGGAGTAGCCCAGATTTTTCTAGGAGCCAGGCTCCACAGTGTTACTTTACTGATTTCTCTCCGATGTTCAAATCTGGCTTTTCTAACTTGCGTTCTTTCAACTCCCCCTACCAGCTTATACCAAGAACCACGCGGACATTGCAACACAGGGCTGGTTCATTGGGCTGATGTGTGCCATTGCCCTTCTGGTTCTGATTTTGTTGATAGTGTGCTTTATTAAGAGAAGCAGAGGCGGGAAATATCCAGGTAAGTGCTGTATCCAGCCATACATTACATCTGCTGCTTAGTAAAAAAGCCCCCCTATGCTTTTCAGAGCTGCTTAACATGTCTTGGTGTCTGCTACCCTTCTCATTGTAAGGGTTTGTCCTCCTCCATGTTGTGAAAATATGTAGTGCCAGAAAGGGCGGCAGTTAATCAAAGGCAGGGCAAGTTCTCCCTGCCATGCCGGAGGCAGGCTGAAGAGCAGGCTGGACTCATTAAGGGTGACCTGACATCTGTTAAACAAAGTCACGCTCTTGCTGCAAAAAGGACACAGATCTCATTAAGGTCTTTGCAAGACGGAGATGAGGCTTAGAGAGAATTGCCCAAATGATGCATGCTCTGTGCCCATCTGGGCTCTTAAGCCTTAGTGTTTAAGCAGTAAGATGGCTCCCCAAACCCCATCCTGCAGTCTCTTCCACGTGCAAAATCCCCATGCCGGTCAGAGCCCTGTACCCAGAAGGACTGCAGGATTGGGCTTCGGGATATAGAGGCAAAGATCCAACAGCAACTTCACAGAAGGTGCCTGTGATGCAGCCTCTCTGGGCTACTTGTTATATTTTCCAGTAAGTGCCTTCTTGCTCTCTCATATGCCGCCCTGTAAGCACCCATGAAGCCGCCTCATTGTCCTCTTTCAAATCCCCCCTGAAGCCCTTCCTTTACCATGATGTTGTGTTAGGCCACCCGTGTGCTAACTCACTGCCTGCACTCCTCCATCTGGCCTGTGTCTATCCATAATGTCTTGCAGTACACTTAGACTCTTTACTCTTAAAAGCAGGGGTCCGTTTTGATTTGTGTTTGGGCAGCACTTTGCATAATTTGTTCCCACTCCAGCTCCTGGCTGCTATGGTAATATAAATTATCATTGATCCTAACTGGTGACACAGGCAGACACGAGGTCGAATTGCAGTAATAAATCGGGCCTCTTTTCTGATCCCAACACAGATAACTCCTGCCAGGACAGAGAATTACAGCATCTAGGGATTGATTTGAGTCTGTGTGTGAAGTGCAGTAGCCTGCATTTGCCAGCGTAACTCCCCTACAAGTACGCTCAGATCACTTTGTCCCCTGGACTGTCTCTGTGCTAACTCTTTGGCAAGCATTGGCGAACGCTGACTTGTTAATGGCTTCATCTGTACAACACCAGAGCATTGTTAGGAAGAATAAAACCACAAGTATAACTGTATACCATGCGCCAGTTTAAATTCACGTTTATGGCATCAGAATGAAGTGACTCGATTCCTGATTTTGAAATAAGCCAGATACCATTAAAATCCTCACGTGTGGCACTCCCCATAAAATCAGTCATAGTGTTTGCAGCCTCCCTCATTGTGGGCCTGGTTTGCCAGTGTGTTACTTCACTTTTACATCCGTAAGGTTGATGCGCTCAACAGAGCAATGGCAAGCCAGGCTCTCGAAGCACAAGGAGTGACCGCAAACACCAGCAACACGGTGCAGGTTGCACGCTCTACAACAGCGTCAACCCCAAACGCAGCTAGTTTCACGCGTGATGCTTGTCTCTGCTGTCCCCTATCAGAGTTAGTACCCAAGTCTCTTAATAAACCCCTCCTCATACAAGAGGCTAGCTTTTGGAAATAAAAACCGAGAGATGATGTATGAGGACATGCTGAGTACCTTTACCGAGGGCTCTTTCCCTGATATGAAGAAGCATTGATTGACCTTGCACTAAGGTCAATCACGCTGTGATTTGTGAGTGCCAAATGGTGCTTTATGACTTCAACAGTGCTTTCTTGTGTGCTGGCTTTTACTTGAGTCTTCCTGCCTAGAGCAGGGGGGCCGGACCCGATGACCTGCAAGGCCCCTTCCAGCCCCGTACGACCTGTGAATCAGCTTCTCTCTCAGGTGCTGTCCTCACTCCGTAACCTCCTTGGCAAAATTAAAAAAAGGAGGAAGCAGAAGAGGTAGGAAGTGTTGCTGGCTGTTGTGGAGGGCGATTTCTACCCTCTAATTTAATTGTTGCCTGGTGATCTGCTTCTTTGCCACAGTGCGGGATAACAAAGAAGAGCATCTAAATCCTGAAGACAAGAACGTAGAGGACGGGTCGTTTGACTACAGGTATGTTTCTACTTGGCATGTGTATTCACTCAGTCACTTCTAGCCCATCGCCCACCCCCTGCTCACCCGGAGTCTCCTCTCCCTCCTTCCCCCCTATTCCCTCCACGTAACCACTGCCACGGCGCCACACTCTCTCATGAACTGTTCCCACCTTCCTTCCCCTCCTCCTGCCTCCCGCTCTCTGCAAGTTCTTTACAAAAAGGGATGCCTTAAAAACCGGGAAAAGCAACCAACCCAGGATGGCTGCTCCTCTTCTGGGGCGTCCAGACTGCTCTGACAAGCACATGGGACAGGTTAGCTCCCACGGGGAGGAAGCCCCCTTCAGACACGCACGCACCCAGCATCACGAGGTCCTCGCACAGGCCCAGGGGATTTCATTAACCATGTAATGCTAGGGCTCGGCCTCCTCTGTGGTGTTAATGCACCGTCCAGACTAAGAGACCTTCAGCAACCGCCCGGACCTGCGCAGCATACTCTGTCTTAGGAGCTAAGTCCCTGCAGGGCCCGGGCCTGTCATAGCCTTGGTGCAGCCTAGCAAGCCCTCTGCTCAGGGAGCTGTGACCTCCCCACCTCCCATCAGACTAAATGGCATCCTTTAAAGAACAGCAGCCACTTCTCCTCCCAGCCCCTGTGGTCGTTTGAAATGGGAGCAAGTATTTTCTGTGCAGTCCTGTGTTCATGGCTTTGCATTTGCTTCTTCACTGCACACAAGGAATGGGAACAGGTAACGTTGCCACATCTTGTTGCATTTTCCTGCATTGCGTTAGCAGCTGGGACTTACAGTGCGCCTGCTCCATTGAGCATTCGGGGCTTGCTTTTATATCACAGTGGCCTTTGCCTTAAAATTAGTACAGTAAAACTTTCCAAGCCCAAGCTAGCCAGTGAGAATCTCTCCACGGACTTCAGTGGGTTTTGGATGAGGCTCTATACCATTACCCCGTATTCCCAGCATTACAAAGTGAAGTACCTGAGACAGGAAGAATTTACTTAAGATGCAGAATAGCACCAGGGTAGAAAGCTGCAAAGACTGTACCGTACAGGACTTCAGAACAAATCCTGTATGTAAATCCTACCACATACGGATATACAAATAAGAGGCAGAATAATTGGATTCTTCAAAATAGTCACAGTTTTATCATTAGTAGCAAGTTGCTACAGTAATTACTTTCCAGTGGTGGCTGTTTTTCTCCAAAGGATGTCATATGACTGTAGCTGTTTAGCGTCCTGCATGGCACGTGAAAAGACACAGGATAGAAACGAACCCCAGCCAAAGCAAAATACTCACACGCTGCAGGGCCAGAAGACCAAAGACTCCTTCCTCCCCTGTCCCCTCACTTCCTGCATGTCTAGATTGTAGATTGAGATCTCCAATGCCAAAACTGGAACATCAGTTTGCACCAACTGTCCTGTGTTATGCAGCCACGATAGACTGTGCGCCCTGTACCTGAATGTTCATTTTGCAACAGCAGTCTGCTCTCTGCATGCCTGCACTCTGACACCAAACCCATCCATCAAGCACAAGCTGCGGAGGTTTTGGCAAGATAATTACATGGAAGGGACGCGCTTTGTCTGTCTCCTTTTGCCACTATCCAGACGTCAACCCAACTGACTTGGGGAATGCAGCAGGACCGGAACGCATTATGGAGCATTAGGCAGCAGGCAGCCAGATTGAAGTGATTTGCTCGGGGAGGTTGGTTTGCTAGTGGGAAATCTGTATTTTGATAGTACCTCTGAAAAAAGCAATTGCAACTGCTTCTTAAATAAATTTTTATGTGACCCCAGCAGCAGCCTGGGGCCCAGCGCCCCATGCTCCTGACCACAAGTGGAGAACAACACAAGAAGCCAGCCTTTACTGGTTCTTTGCCAGGTCTTACCCTCTGTCCAGCGCAGGATTCAGAACCAAGTCATCAGTTTGTGATTTAGCGGCAGGTTTAAGCCTTCACTCCCATGCTCCTGCCTCAAGTCGCAGCAGGTTCAGGTCTAGCGCTTCGATCTTTCAGACAGCCGTATGGTCTGCGCAGAGCTGTCTGAGCCCCTTTGGCACGCTGTGCCAGAGCAAGGGGTGGTCGCAGCACAAAGCCAGCATTTCCATTCCTTCCTCTGCCGCAGTGGTTGCAAAGCAGGTCTCTGGCCATCTCCACACCGCAGCCCTACTGTGGCGTGCAGCAGCACCTTCCAAACATACCGGACACATCTGTTCATGCCACCTCCTGAACCAAAAGTAGTTTCATAACGTTCATGAGATACTCTGCCTGGACTGCTTAGCAGTGCTGGGAGTCTGAGCTCGTAAGTACGGTGACACTGGTTCTGGTTCAGGCAGCGTGCACGGTGCAACGTGGCATTTGAGAGCTCAGCTGCTGGCCGTGGTAAGTTTGTGGCATGGGCGCGCCTTTTGTGAAAGCACACCTGACACTAATGAACGCTGTGTAAAATGCAGCTCTTGGCTGGGAGGAAACGAGGCCCTCAGCTTGGCTGCCACTGCGGCAAAGTGAAGTGCCCTCTAATGCTCCGTGCGCTACCCCAGCACTACGCAGCAGACGTGATGATGGTCAGGACAGCAGGAAGGGATGCAATAAAGCTCCTCAAACGGTAAAGGACGCCCGAGGAGCTTGGCACCTGCATGCAGAGGTCAGAGGGAGGGAGCCAGTAGACACCTTAGATACTCCAAGGACTCACCAAGATTTGTGACCTCCTGTTTGTGTTGGTTGGTTGGTGCATGTCTGTGCTTCACCTCGCAGGAAATGGAAGGCTTCCCTATCTTTACGTAGACCCTAGCAGCAAGAAAAACCTCTGTGGGTAGCAGAGGTTTACTTCTCCCCCAAATAAAGCGAGGAGTGTCAGTGTCTGGTCTTGGAGCGGTACTGCATTTGGCTCAGAGATGCTAGTGAGAATAGCACTTTGGAAATGCAAGATAGCATTCTTAGCAAAGTATCAACTAAGCAGTGCAGATGCGATAGCATCACCTTTCGGCCGGGGCAGCATACATGTACTTTCTCCTGAGAACAGGCCCCAGCATCCCAAGTTTACAGGGAGACGCAGGGAAGCCAGGCATCCTTTGAACAGGCAGAGAAGGGTGAACTTGAAGAACCGGTGTGACCTGCAGATGATTAAGATTCAAAATGATTGCAATAGACTGAAGGAAAGTAACAATTAGCATTTAAAGGGAGGCCAGGGTTCGAGCTGATGTGAGCTCTTCATTAGTTTCCCTCCCCACCTCCACATAGCATGTCTGATATGCTCTCATCATAGCCTCACGTCCTCAATGCCCTGTGCATGCAACTCTCAAATCTCTGCAGCCTGTAATTAAGAGATAGTGTCACATCTTTCTGTTCCACTAACAGAATAATGGTTTCCCTGTGCGGAGGCTAAGCTGAGAAGCTTTATTTTCAAAGTGGGAGATCATTATCCTTGAAAAACTCGTTCTGTGCCAGTGACTGTGCCTCATTATACCAAATGATTAAAATGGAGTTTAGAGTTATAACGATGGGGGCAAGGGGGGAGGCACCGACTGCATAACGCGGGGCGCTGGGATGAGGTGGCGAAGCGTCGGCTTTCAGGACTCCAGCACGATTCTGGCGCTAGAGGGTAGGGACCAAAAGACATTGCCATCCGACTGCTGTTCAGCAACCTGCATAAAGTAAGTCCAGCAGGTCTTGGGTCAGGTCCCAGTGGAGGGGTATCCATTTTGTAGCTGGTACCTATTGGTAGAAACTAAGGACTAAATGGGCCCTAGCAGCAGAGCTCAGAGGTGGTCTCCGGTCCTCTGGATAGCCAGCTTCAGGCTGCCGGTGCCCCACTTCCTCCCCCAGCAATGAACCCAAGTACAAACCCAAAGGGGAAGGGGAGGAAAGAGCAGGAGACCCACTAGGCCAGCCCTCAGTCCTCCTCTTTTGGCTGTCACTACCAAGCAGTGACCGCTGCTCTACAGCACGGTTTCCAACTGGTTCCAGGAGCCAGCTCTCGGTGCAGCGATGTGCCTGGGAATAACCCGCTTTCCTGACCACCCACGCTTGGTTGCTCAGTAGGAACTTGGTGGGGAGGGAAGCGGGGAAGGGAAAGCCGCCGAGCTTCACCCAGCTGGAAGCAGGAGGGCCCGAGGCGGATTTCATTTGGTATAAAGAGGCAAATAGCTCCTTGAGGAACGCAGTGGCTTTGAGCCCTGCCCCTTTAAATGCATAGCTCATCATATCTCTCTCTGATCAGGCTCTTTCTGCTTCTCTCTGTTTTATTCCCATTCTTTCTCCTCCTTTTCACCTTGTCTATCCACATGGACCATGAAGGTCTCTTGAAAGGTAGGACCAGAAGTCCGGCACATTCAGCTTTTTCTTCTAGCAGTTCGTTTCTTTCGTAGCTGAAATACCCCTTTGCCCTCCCCCTCCCCTGCTGCCACCTAATGTATTAATTAAGGCTCGCCTCCCCCGCGCAGAGGTTTCAGGTGCTCTGTGTCCAGCGAGTTGCATTCTGCTTGAAAGCATCCGAAGGGGCTGGGGCGCTAATCAGGACCAGTAAGACTCAAAAGGGCCCAGCGGGCAGCTTAGGCTTGCGTGACTACTGCTTATTCATGCAACGAGTCCCGCCAACCTCCGTGGGCCCCGTTGCACAATTAAGGATTGCTCACCTGGCTAAGCCGCAGATTGCCTTCTCCAAGCAACTCGCGTTCCCAGGTCAGCCGCTCTGATCACGTGCCTGGAGCGCATTGAACACAGGCTCTCTGCCTGCACCCCGTGCAGGGCGGCTGAGCGAGTGAAGACAACCACCCAGCAAAGACGTTAAGGCCCCGAGGGATCAGCCGTGTGTATGTAGTAAAGCCCAGCCTCCCTCTGAAAGACCCATGCAACTCTGGACCGCAGTTCCCAAAAGGCTCTGACCTGGATGCTCTCGTTTTCTAACGCACACATCAAAACCCGGGAAAGATCCATTTTAACAGAACTATCGCATCAACATGCTGACGACTATATGCTTCACCTTCTTAATGTACTAACCAGACAAATAGTGTTGGAGAGAGGTAAAACCAAGGGGGAGGTCTGGAAAGCTGTGCCCTGGTATATGGCAATGCCAGCCCCACCTTAGGAAAAGCTTGAATACAGAGTCTGTTACATCTGAACCCAGTGCAAGTAAATGCTTCTGGTTTTTGCCACTCTCTACTCCCCATTTTTAGGCTTTCTAACTGGCAGCACTGCTTACAGACTTAAATCCTTTTCAGAGGAGCTGCTTATGATGCTAACGTGTTAATTCTTACGATGCCAAGTTAACACAAGGCCTCAAACGTTGGTTCTGTTTTACTCGATTTGCAAAGTGCTGATATAAGGTAATGTGATGCAAAACTGCAGAATGGGCTGTGGGATTTCAAAGCCCTCCCACGTTATGGAGAGCTGAAGCCATTACCTAAATGGCTCGGGATGGATCGAATGACCTAGGGGAGGTCATTCCTATCACCGAGCAGTCCCCAGCTCGAAGGGCCAAACTGCAATTGTTAGTGTCCGCTACGCTACACTGAGCGTGTATTTCCGAGGGGGGAAGCTGACTGTCAGTACTCCAACCCACATCTAAATTCTAGGGAACAAGAACGAGAAGAAAAAGTGCCTGAAATGACTCATGTCCCATCTTTGTACAAAAACGAGTTGCTTTGCTCTGGTGATGGCTATAGGACATTGCAGAAGAGCCATGGAACAGCTCAGTTGTAATGTTTCAAGGAAGAAAGGTGCATTGCTTCCACTGGGCATACAATACCCCAGACATCATGTCTTGGGCCACCATGTCCTTGTGCTGAAACGCTCCTTTTAATAAGCCATCCACATGCAGAGAAAGCAACAAGAAATTGCTTTGGTCTCTTAAAGGTTGAATCCTTTATTGGATCAGTGATTCAGCAAAAGGGACTGTGGACCATGTCCTTTCTTACTGTATTTAAGAATAATGCATGAAAATTATGCAACCAGGCAAAAAGGTAGAGAGAACAATTTTTCAAGCAAATAATTCTGAGTTGGATGAGCCCTCAGCTGAAAAGATAACGTGAAAAGACGTATTTAATAATACATATAGAAGTGGTATATGATTTGCCTGCTGGATTAAACAGGTGATTACACATTACCAACCGATACGATAAGTGCCTCTTTCACAGATGGCAGTCCATTCCCAGGTGGCGTTATCCACGGGTTTGGGGACAAGTCCTTACCACGTGGGAAAATGCAAAGTTTTCCCAGATTTTTGCTCGCAGGTTCTTAAACTGCTTTCTTATGGGTCTTTTCTTTTTTTAAAACAACCCTGCATAATGGCTTTGTTCATTCTTTCTGAATGAAACATTTCCCACATACGAAGCAGCAAGGTATTCAGGGTGAAGAGTCAGACCACCCTCAAACAGATGAGTTTAGATGCTTAGAAAGAATGTGAAGGGGAAGATTTCCGCAAGTGCTAGGAGATGTGCAGGAAACCAAGGTTTGTGCGTTCTCCCTGGCAGCGCTTTGTTAAGTTTATCCCCACATGCACGCGGCTCTTTAAAACATCCGGTCAGTAGTTGTCTAAGAAAAAGCAGAAATAAAACCGAATAGCGACCAAAGCGGAGCTGGCCAGGTCCTTCCAAGGCTGACTGAAATACAAAGAAGAGAGAGAGGGTAGACAGTAAGCAGCAGAGGATACTGGCAGTGATCGTCCAGTTTAGTTTGTCTAAGCATGATCTGTGGCATAGGTAAGAACATTTGTTTTCCTCAGGACAAAAATAGGCTGGGTTATCAACCAAAAAAAAAAACCCAAGTGTGTAAACTACACGTGCAACTAAGTGCTTAATATATGCAACAGGTCACAGCAGCCTCAGGAACATACTGGGCACACTGTGACTGCCCATTTGCAGGCATTTACCTGCAGCCCTTGCAGATTTGCAATCAGGAAGGAGCACATTTGCACACTAGGGTGGTTTTTTTTTGGATACCCAGCTCTCAGGTTTTAGTTAAGTCCCTTTTTAGGCTTCACTCCCAATCCTGACTCTGTCTGTCT
>JAGPOW010003356.1:1215707-1229843 GCA_030014935.1 Caiman crocodilus | reverse complement strand
CTATGAATCGGGCAGCACTTGAGAGACAGCCCCTGACTGGGAACAACCGACTTCAGGGAGAGGGCCGGCGGGGATTTCGGAGCTAGGAGCTGGGTTCTGGGACAGATGCTGCGAGTAAATGAGCTCTCTTTTCTCTTGCAGGGTTGCTGTCCCCACTCCACAATAAAGACTCAGTTTGCTGGGCCATAATCCCCGATCCGGAGGCCTGCGATGGGAGCAGCAAGGGAACTCGTTTTCGTGTCATTAGCCATCATCTCCCTTACGGGTAAGAACAGCTTCCCGGACCAGAGGCTGGCCGTGCGTCCCGTGCAGCGGCAACTACTAGCTAGCAGATACTCGGCAGCCGAGGCGTGTACCGGGTTGTTTGGACCCTCCTCGAAAATGCCAAACGTGGCGCGATCGGGGTCAAAAGATTTGCAGATTGTGCGGCATGAAGCCTGTGTGCTCGGTACGCGGCATATGCATGCGATCAGGCGGTGTTTGTACAGCTCAGGGGCACAGCTTCATGCCATATCATGTCACCTTCACCGAACTTTGTGACGATGAGGGTGATTTAGCACTAGAACAAAGCCCAAGGCTTTGTCTTTAGGCACAGGGCCTGCAAAACAGGTCTGCTCCCCTTTAGTGAGTCCTAGTCCTCTGCATGGAGGCGAGTCCCCCCTCATCAGCAGGTCCCACAGCTGAGGCCACCATCCCTCCCTGCCTTTCCGGAGATGCAGATCCCCGCGCGCCAGTCACTACGGATGGGGGCTCAAGGCATTTCAGCCTGCACTTGGAAGGGCCACTGTCAGCAAGGAGACCTTTCCTTTGAGAGAGCTGAGAATTAGGTCATGTCTTGGAGCTAATTCCCCATGCTGGGGAGAGGCTGCTCCACTGTCCCTTATAAATATCTAATTACCTTTCAATGTTTGCTGGGTCCCCGAGGAGTAAGAGAGGGATGGCTGGCCTAGATCAGGAGGCAATTAGCCTGTTTGGAAGGCACCGTGACCCAAATATGGTGGAGACGGCAAGGCAGAGTTGGGCCTCTCCATTAACCAGATGAGTCCATGCGAGACGCTCTCCACTCGAGCCAAGACCATAAAGAATGAGTCATTACAAAACCCCGAGGGGGTATTTCCTACGACCTTTAACTTCTGATGCAACTGATCTCATAAGCCAAGACCAAGATGGGGAAAGTCATTGCTGCAACTCTGAACAAAGAGCCGGGGAGAAATAATGTGAGCTATAATAACTGTGTCCCAAAGAAATACAAGTAGAGCAGGGGCCTTTGCGCCTGCACGTCCTAGTCCCAGCTCAGCCTCTGGGAGCCGGTGGGATGCTGGGCCAAACCTGTCACCCCTCTACGAGCTTGTAAAGTGGCCTCAGAGGTGCTGCAAAGATCAAAGCCTTCACAGGGCAATCATATCAGAAAAATGAAGAGTCTCTAAACCTCCCTCTGCAACTCATCATTGGAAAGAGCACTTCGAAAAAGCTTGAAGTCTGTGACTAAGAAAAGCTCTGTCCATTTTATTCCCATGAGAAAGCCTGAAATCTTTAAAAATAGCCCCTTTGATTTTTGTGTTCGCATATTCAGATTCACTATCAAACCAATTAGTTCCCCAACTCTCTCATGTGCCAGCCTTCAGGCTGGGGCCAGCACTCCGAAGCAATGAATACGCTGCCTGTGCTGGATAATGAGACCGCTGCTGACGCAACTTTAAAGTGGAGAGCACAACTGCAATGCTGAGGCTGCCTTCGTGGCTTCTTCCTCAGCTGGTGTACAGGACTTCATGCAAGGCCAACGCATCCAAGTTCCCAGACAACTGGGCTTTCCGGATCTGGCATTCAGAGCACTAAAAAGGAAAAGAAATAGCAGGCTGGCAGAAATCAGCCAGTTCTGCTGTACTAGATGAAGCTCTGCTGTTACCTCACTGTCTCGCTGCAGTGGAAAAGGAGATGTGGTTTCAGTCTGGTCTATTCCAGTAATACCTGATGTAGCTTTTTTATATCAGTAGCAATCGCCATGCCATTAGTGTAATATTCCAGGGTGTAACATTTCTCTCTCTATGAGCTAAAACCGAAACCCCGTCCCAGAGCAGGGTCCGAAATGGCCAAGCGTCTTCTGCAGCCATTTTTTTTCCCCAGCCCTCAGGATTACCTGGATGTGCAAGGTTTCCCCCCTTCCCACTAATTTTGGTGTCCGCGTTATTCTTTCAAGCACGTTTCATTCCAGTCAGATGCCGCGCTCAAGATACAGGTGTTGTATGCTTTACACCGCTGGCTGCACTGCCTCAGACGCAAAGTCAAGAGGTCAGGTGGAGCAGCAGCTCTTCCATTTTTCATGGGAAGTTCCCAGTTCTCACTGGATCACGCTATTCCTGGCAAACGAGACTCACGGGACATAAAGGTGCATTTATATGTATCCTCGGGCTGTTGAAAATTTGCACCTGGACGTTCTCACCTGCTCACGCGGCCTCCCACTGTTGTGTCAAGATGACAGTGTCCCAAAAGACAACATTAAAAAAGATGATTGCTCTGGGAGGCGACCGGGCCTATGGCATACAACAGCATCAGACCGACTGAGCGGTTTCTCTTCTTTCACTCGCCCTAACCTGCCAGGAACTTTGAATTTTTTATTTTTAACCTTGATCTGCTGCTTCTTTTGCTGAATGTGTGAAATCCAGGCATTTTACTCCGACGCCGTGAAATCACAGATACTAGCTTGCGAGCAACGCAAACGTTCAGACAAGTAGGGAAATCAGTGCCAGCCAGCTGCCATCCGGAGCCTCTGCAGGGAAAGGAGAGGGACAGCAGACTACGGCAACAGTGATGCAGGCTTTGGGAGGAATTAGAAAGAAAGATCAGCGGAGCCTGGCCTCCAGAGCTTAGGCAATAGCATCCTGCCCATGCACTTGAGCTTTAATAATATGGCTTTAAGCTCCAATGACTTAAATGCAGAACGTGCTGCATAGCTGTTAAGCCTCGGTACGTTTGCTTTTAACTATAGGAACAAAATTAATATGCAGCAATCTTATTAACTCCACATTACATGCTGATTATTCTTTCTGCTGCCTACTGGTGTTAAGTCGGCAGGGAGTGATCTCCAGCTGAGCCAGCTCAGCACAGCTGCTCCTGACTCAAGCGGAGGAAGAGACCCCCTGCCTTCATTACTTTCTCTTCCAGAAGGCAGCTCTTCCAACAGGGGAGTGGAGGGTATCTCCACGGGGCTGGGAAGGGATGATGAGTGATGATGACACTCCACGGTGCCGCTCTCGAATGTCACTAATGATAGGGCAGGGCTCGGGTGACTCATGTAAGCAACTGTTCACCAATGTGATGTGGGGGGGGCACAGTCTGTGCCCCATGGATACCCCTGCACCACAAAGGACCCTGTCGGACTCCAGCTCGCTGGCAGAAGCACCTTCAAGCACCCTGTTGGGGCTGATCAGAGGACTCAACTAATTGGCTAACGTGTGCACACCGGAGTGCAGACAGTGCTAAGCCACCAGCTGCTTGGAGTGGACGCGGCCAATTAACAAAGTCCCTCTCCTCTCTTGCTGTCGCCCCACATGTGACAGCAGCCTGAACATGAAACAAGGGCCCGCGAGCTACAGGTAAAGGGCGGCCTCGTCCCAGACATCCGCACCACGCTGGGCCTGGCCCAGCTGGAAGTCACTCCTGAATAAAACATCAGGCTTCCTGGGGTCACTTAATTTACCCAGAGACCATGCTGCGTCCTGCCGGGAAGGGACAGATTGGCGGCTGGCAAGGTAGCTTTCAGATAGTTATTCATTCAATTAGAAAGTCCTCAAGGAGCTTTCCCCTGGACTGGCCCTGGTCCCCAAGCTTAACCTTTTCGGGGCTAGAGGAACCACACTGTGGAGCACGCTGAGGGATGGACTCATTATAGGGCGATTAAACCAGGAAAGCAAAACTCTCCTGGCCCTTTTCTCGCTAGCTGCTTAAGCTGTGCTGTATTTTTAAGGTGTCAGGTATCCGGGATGTATTTTCAAGGTGAATTTTATTCCATTCTCATTTATGTTTATGAAGCAAGTCTGCAAAAGTGGTCCCGGTAGTGCTACCGTGTGATAAAACAGAACTGCTCACCCTCACTTGCAACGTAACACCATGCATGCTTCAGCCGGGGAAGGTAAATGATAGCGTGTCCATTTTGCATGAGAGGAAACCGAGTCCCAGCTATGGGAAGTGATTTACCTCACATCCAGTAGTCTGCACTGGCTCTCTGAATATAGAAGACCTACCTGAAGGAAAGAGACCTTCTCCTGGCCATCAAGGAACAAAGAGGTGACAAAAAGCAAAGGGGAAGCTAGGGGAAGTCTGGTCAGATACCATCCCTTCGGGTAAAGGGCATCTGGGAAAGAGAGCAAAGTGCTGTCCCACGGGGAGGCAAACGTCACAGCCTCGCCAGCAAACTCCGTCTATGCCTACAAATCTCCCAAGCAGTCCAGGCCAGATGGTAAAGGTATTTAGGGGCCTAAAATTGAAGAGCGGTGCCTAGGGGGATTTGCAAAAGCACCTAGGCACCCGACTCCCATTGGATTTCAGTGGGATGTAGGCACCTTCTGAACATCACGCTAGGTACCTCCCTGCATCTTTGGGCGAAAATATCTGCCAAACTCTGGACCTACATTTCAAGACCATTCGTGGGGCCGCCTAAGAGAACCCCTTCTAGATTCCCCATCCCTACTCATTTACCGTGGGGGGGAAAAAAAATTAGCATCTGATCCAGCTCCAGGATCATCACTCATGGTCACAAGAACAAATCCATCACAAGTCCTCGGCCTGTACTTACGAAGATAATAACAGAGAACGAGGACAAAGACCTCTTCCTTGAAAGACTGCAGCTTGAGCGAAGAGCCAGTACATGCCTAGCTTTTATTCGCCTTCAGCAGAGGGCTTGATTCTGGTCTCACTGAGGTGTTTGCACCAGGATACTTGCACCGAGATCAGAATCAGACCCAGAGCATCCGAAGGCTGCCAGGCAAGTTCACACACTCATCTTCCGCTAGCAAGAGAAAAAAATAGAGCTAATAATTACGGTGCGACGAGCACATCCAGTGGGAACGGTGGGTTTCGCGTTCTGGAAAGAAATGCTGAAAATGAGGGAGCTGAGGAACAAGGTGATTTTCCCCGTGCCCTCAGTGAGCCGGCGGCTGGGCTAAGAACAGACTCTCCCGACCGAACCCCTGCACTTGCTACCTTGCCCCCTTGCAGAGAGAGTTAGCTAACTGGCACAATGAAGTAAAGTGTCACCGAAATGCAGTGGCCAGGAACAGAATTCAGGGCTCCAACTCTTGGTCCTGTGGCCAGTGCTCTATACCACGCTGCCCCGCCGTCAACCTATCATTATCACTTCCTCTGCATGCTGGCCCTGGAGTATTAACAACCATCTGGTTTTCCTAAATTAGACTGCTGGCTGTGAACAGAGCTGTCAGAGAGAGTGAAGGGACAGTGCCCACCTATGCCAAAACGTGGCTCTCTTATGCTCCTGCGTGAGTTTTCCAGGCCCTTTGCCAACAAGTGGTTGAGATTTGCAGGTTGCAACACCCTTTATTTTGAGGGCTACAGGGCATAGTTGTGAAAGCACAGGTTTCAGTCTCGCTCTGGACTCGCCCGGAGGCCGCTCCCGGTTGACCCAGCTGTAAAGGGGTGCTGGGCCATTTGGGCTGGTGGTCAGGCGGGATGTTTCACTTGCGTGCTGCTGGCTATAGTACCTGGTGTGCCTTAACCATGCTGGCCAGATGGGCGGCTGGGCTCAGACTGACCTTTGACAGACTTTATCTGGGGTGTTCCCTCTGCTTTCAGGAGAGACGGTGTGAAACCAGAAGTTCATTTTTTCAGGAAGTACTCCACACCTGGGCTATGCATGGTTTGCAATGTTTTAGTTAGGAGGGTTGACCTTGGTTCAGAGTTGCTTGGGTCTGCTCAGGGCCCCTTCAGGGCTGTGCTGGTTTTCCTGCCTTGAAAACCAAACTCTTTGACAACATCTGGGTCCATGAGCCCATCCTCGAGGATCTGGAAGGTCTCCCCAGCATGTATCTCACGTGTTTTTTTGCAGCATGGTGCCAGCCACAGAGCAGCATGAGGAACTATGGGCCAATCTTTGAGGAGCAACCAGTCAACACGCTCTTTCCCGAAGGCTCAACGGAAGAGAAGATAACTTTGGCCTGTCGAGCAAGAGCCAGCCCTCCTGCCACATACAGGTGATGTTCCCTGCCTCTCTGGGATACCTAGGTACAGCAGCGATGGGCACTGATAAGCTCCCGAGGGAGACAGGTCCTAGAATTACTTATCCAGTTGTAATGGGCTGCACTTCACGCAGAAGAAGAGGGGCTTGAAACGGCCTCCTTGTTTCTCACGGGGTGTTTAGAAGGACTTAAAGTATTGACTACAGGATGCAGACTTCATGCGACTCAGCTGCTAGTTTGAATCCGGCCTGATCTCATCGCGTGTCACCATGTGATAGGTGCTGGTTGCCTCCATGTAAAAGGAACTGGGGGCAGTTCTTTCAAAGGATGGTTGTTGGCCTTAAAGAAGTCCCCTGCCAGGCACTCTCAGCAGACAGAAATACAGAGCTAAGCTCTCTTAAGCAGGAAGGGAGACTGAGCGACAAACTGGGCCCTACCACCCTTCCCAGTCAGGACTGGTAGGTGACGGTGGGGAAGCTTGTCCTCTGCTTTCCGTTTTTTAGGATTTTCTCTCAGAAATCTACTCATCCCCTTCCCCCAGCACTGAAGTCACACACCAGCACTTTTGAAAGGACAAAATACCCGGGGAACCAGCTGCCTCTCCTGCCCGGCTGCCGGATGTCCCCGGCATGCCACTGTAGTCCTGTAAAGTTGGGGTAGCGCTAAAACAAACCCCAACACAGCCGGGCAAAACTAGTCACACAACGCTCCAATGAACAAGATTAATCGTGTGCATTATACTTAGGGAGGCAGGAGCAAACATCAAACTCTCTGGACCCCTCTCATCCCCTTGGGCTTTTGTTCTCCTTTCCCACACATACAACAGAGGCAGCTGAAAGATAATCTGCCTGCCCCTCTTGGCATCACCCTAGCATACCACGTATTGACTTCATCCCGCACTAGATACAGCTGCCCATTCAACCAGCCTCTTACAATGCACACCATTGTGTGCTGCCCTTCTGCCAGGGGCTAGTCAGCACCCTTCTCACTCGTGACGTGAACATGCAGCTGTGGCCACTATTTCTCTGCCTTACACCTCTGTTCTTGGCAGGTGGAAGATGAACGGCACAGAGCTAAAGATGGAACCGGACTCCCGTTACCGGCTGTTTGGGGGCGACCTAGTGATAAGCAACCCAGTAAAATCCAAGGATGCTGGGTCTTACCAGTGTGTGGCATCTAACCCGAGGGGCACAGTCGTCAGCAAAGAAGCCCACGTCCGCTTTGGCTGTAAGTCGCACGTTCATCTCCGTAGCACAAAGGGAACACAACAGCTGTTGTGCTGGGGTAGATCTAACCTCCTCTGTTGAAACAGGAAGGTCAGGGAGAAGTTTCCACAGCCCCTGCTTGTTAATGGGTTGGATGTGAAAGATTACCAGGCCACTGTATTTCTATTTCAAAATCCATCTATGCTGTGTCACAAGGGCAAAGAATACAAGAGAGCTACTGAAGTCTCCCTAAAAGGCAGGCAGGACTGATACAGGATGAGTACAAACCCGGTGACTCCCCTTTCTTGAGCTGTCACTGCTGGAAATAACGTGGTGCCCAGTGTCATCTCCCAACTAGTATTTTGTGGCACCGCTTGGACATGTTGTGGGAGCATGGGGAGAACTCAGTGCACTACCAGACAAGAAGTGTTAGGAGTGGGCTTTGGAGCAAGGCCACGGGACGCCCAGGTGTACTGCTACAGAGATGAATGTCTGGAGCAGGGCTTGGAAGCAACAGCATCATTCCTCCGCTCCTCCGGCTAACCAAACTGTAGGGAAACGGAAGTGATGTTCATGCGAGGGGAACTAAAGACCGTGGCTTCCTGCCGTCCTTGTCTGGGCTGCGTCCTCTCATTGCCCCTCCCTAAGTGCAATTTGCTCCATTTAATTTTCTTGGCTATGATAGGAAAAATGTTGACCACAGGACCACAACGCCTCTCTCCCTTGGGCTGCCCAGTTAAAATGCAACCCCGTTCCTGGCTGCTTCGCCTAGTCACCCACCTGTTTCATCCTCAGTTTTGCAGGAATTCTCTACAGAGGAACGAGACCCTGTGAAGATCACCGAAGGCTGGGGAACGATGTTCTCCTGCACCCCGCCTCCGCACTACCCAGGTAAGGCGCCAGGAGTGAGGATGCCCTACAACAGAGGGGATGTCAAGGGTCCTAATGGTCTGAGGGATGCATGAAGGGGTCTGTAAAAGAAAATTAGCTCCTGACTTGTGGGTTTGGCTGCCTCATGGAGAAGCCTACGAGAGCTATTTTATCAAGCGCTGCTCTTGCATTCAAGACCTGTTAATCAATGGATGCGGCTTACAAATTAATACCGTCTGTGGAGCAAGTACATGGTTAGGCTGGTCTGGAAAGCAACCTGCTGCGGTAGTAGCGGTGCGCTGGAATTCCTCCTGCTTCATCCCCATCTCTTTCCCCCGCAGGTCTGTCATATCGATGGCTCCTGAATGAATTTCCCAATTTCATCCCGGGGGATGGAAGGCGCTTTGTCTCCCAGACAACAGGCAACCTTTACATTGCCAAGACGGAGGCATCAGACCTGGGCAACTACTCCTGCTTTGCTACTAGCCACATTGACTTCATCACAAAGAGCGTCTTCAGCAAGTTTGCCCGACTCAACCTCGTTGCAGAGGGTCAGTGCTCTGGGGACGTGAACGGGAAGCTTGGGGGCAGCCAAACATTGTTTTTCATGTAGAGAGAGGAGGCAGGTGTGCACACTAAATATGAAAGGGGAGGGGTGGATGGGAAATGCGAAGTGCAGCCTCTTATTCCTTGATCCTGGATCAGGAATAAGGGATAGTTACCATCATCAGTGACTGGCCAGAAATGAATACGCTGGGTCTCGGTATGGTTTGTAGGGTCTGCATCACAAAAGGACGATGCCATTTGGCCTCAGCTGGCAGACTTAGAGGACTGAATGGTCACAGCAGTCGTATCCCATGAAACTTGAAGGGAGAAGCGCGGGAGGAAAGAGTTTGAAAGAGGTGCCAGGAATCCAGTCTGCGCACGTGTGGCTTGAACGCTAGGCAGAGTCGTGGGAAGGATTTTCTTAAGAACAGAGCAGTTTAGTTTTACACAAATGGAAACATCTCATGCTATTACCCAACGTGTGCACAGGACCCGCGGTGGCAGCAGTCAGGTTAGTGAGAACGCAACAAGGAGGCGATTCAGCACCTCAAAACAGAGCGAGCAAGCAGCCTGGAAGGACCCAAGCCCACTGGGAAAGCTGGCTTTTTAAACAAGAACCCGCACACGGACAGCAGTAAGAATCGAGTCTGCATAATGTGTTGACCAGGAGGGACAGAGGATGAAAAAAATGACAGCTGAGCTGTTTGAAAGCTTTGCAACTTATGAGAGAGAGCACAAAATGAATAAAAGTGGGTAAGGTCCTGTTTCCAGGAAATAGGCCTGAAACGGCTGCTAGGTAAGTTGGATGAGTACTGTAACCCTAGAAAGAATGAGACTGTAGAAAAAGACTCTTTTTCTCCCCAAAACCAAGGAACAAAGCATATATACTTATATGACAGAGCTGGGAGCAGTGGAGTTCAGCTATAACTTGGGAGATACAAAACGCTTGCTATTTAAGGACAGAATTGTTCGAGAGAGGCGTGACAGCAGGGAGAGTTGGCTGGCACAACAGATCTAACCTTAGAGAAATCAATCACAATTACAAGGGTAGGTGAGCTGCCCAAAAGGATCAAAACAATGCTAGACGCGGGCCCAGAAGGAGTGTATAGCTCCCACCGAAGGAGCCTGGGAAGCAGGGCAGTGAAACAGAAACAAAGAACGTGGTCCGGTGTAGAAAGGAGTGGAAAGCAACACAAAAGACAGAAAGAAAAGTAGTCATTGTATGGAAAGCAGAGCTGCTGTTGCAGAAGGGTGTCTCATTGCAACAAACCAAAACCCAGCAGGACACCCACGGATTGAGGACCTAATCCCGATCTTCAGTCTTCCAGCGAAGAGGAGGCTAGCTGCAACGTGGCCTGAGCAGGTGCAAGGCGTATATGCACCACAGAAGGAAGCCGTCATCTATTCAGCTGCCATGTATGCAACCGTGCTGTCGGATCACCAACCACTCCGATTACAGCTAAACTGCAGAATCAGCTGCAATGTAATCTCCGAATTGCCGATAAGCAACTGGAGAAACGTGACCAAGTGCTGGTCGCATGCAAGAAACTATTTGGAAACCAGAGTGCAAATTCAGGCTGGCAATCAGAAACCTGTGAACAAGAGCAGCGTGCAGCAACTGCCGCGCAGAACGACCAGAAAATCAGAAATGAACCAAACCAACAGTGGAAATGAGGGCACATAAAAGAATGGGACAAGCATGGAAAATCAGAAAGGCTGAAGCACAAAATGAGCTTCAATTAGCGAGGGACATAAAAGGAAACAAGAAACCATTCCATGCTACGTGAGACTAAGAGGAAAACAAGGGGACGCCTGGGTGCATCATTATTAGTGGCTGATACAGAGATGGCTAAAACGTGGCATCGCTTCCACGCTTCAGCCTGCACAGAAATGTTAGGTCGTGACCGTGTACATAACTGCACTGACTGTAATGAGACCACAGAAGTATAGGCCAGAGTGTGGGAGCACCAGGTTAAGGAACGGTTCAGATAAAAGAGACGTGTTGAAGTCAGAAGAGCTTGGTGAGATTCACCAAGGGACTATCCAAAATAATCTTGGAACTATTAGCAGCTCTCTCTGAGAGCCTGAACAGGACCGGAGAGATCCCCAGGGGCTAGGAGACGCACAAATACAGAACTTACCTTTTAAGAAGGAAGAAGGAAGACCCAGGGAATATCCCCAGAAAGATTCTGGACAAATTATTAAACAGTCAATTTGCAAATACTGAGAAAACAATATGCCGAGTAAAAAAACCAGCTAACATGACATTGTCATGACCACATCATGTCAAACCTGTCTTCTTTCCTTTTCTGACAAATTACTGGCCGAGTGGATAAAGAGGAAGAAGTGCATGCGAAATACTTTGCATTCAATAATGCTTTTGATATCCATCTCATACATTATTCTCATAAACAGGCTAAGGAAGTTGGGGCTAGATGTGATCACCATATGCAGTGACTCTAAGAATACTCACTTTGGGGCATCGAGGCAGGGCAAGCCCGGGTTTTGACTTCAGTTCCCCATCAGTGGGAGAGAGGAGGAGGAGGAGGAACAGGCACTGTGGAAGTGAATGCTGCCAAATTGAGTTACAGCCACTTTCACTCAAATAAGAGCGTCTGCTCAGAGGTTTAATGTATTTTAATTAATCCTGTTTCGGGTCTCACCTTTAGTTAAATCAGATTAATTTTCCTTTGTCTCCTTGGGTAGCTAAGTCATGGGTAGAGAACCAGCTTAATTTTACTTGCATGCAGGTCTCTCACCTTATTATCCAGCCTGAGGCACACAAAACAATGACAGCTGAGATCCATTCTGATTTACTCTCTGCAGTCCCCGCGTTTGGTGTCCCTTGTCGACTGCATCCCTAGCAAACCTAAGGATTTTGCAGAGGCCAAATGGGTTTGGGCTGCGAGCAGACTTCTCGTAGGTCACGCAGAACTGCTGCCTGCTCCTGTGCTAAAAGGAGTGCAAGGTTTACTTTGCTCTCAATCCCGTGCAACCAGCTGCTACCGTAAAAGCAGGGAGGAGGAGGAGACGGAGCCAAGACTCTGCGCCCGTCTGTAGAGCTGGCAAGCTGCACAGAGAGGAATTAGCTGCCCCTCTTCAGAGAAGTACACTATCAAACAACCTGACGGCATGGCACAATCTCAGCCCCCAAAACACAGCAGGAGAATAAAAGAGAGGCATAAACAAGAAGTAAAAAGGTGGATATTAGGTGGAAGGTCGATGAGGAGGAAGAGATATGAGGAGGCAGAGGAGGAGGTGGTTCTCTGACCACGAATGGGGAGACTGTGTTGAGTTGCGGAGCAGGAGCATCCCTGGGGCTGGTGAGAGCAAACCCATGGAGAGTTTGAAAATCTAGGAGGACATCTTTAGGCTAGCTCCTGAACGGGACGTGGGCTGGAAACACTGCAGAATCCTGTACGTGGTGTTCCAGCGAGTGCAGTCACTCCCCTTCGGCACTGGCACACGGCTACTACAGAAACAGGGCCTTTGGCTCGGGTCAGTGGCTGCATCTACACGAGACGCCACTGCGTGGGAGCAACGGGGCTTAAGGGTTTCTTAAGGTGCATGGGCCACCTCTTGGTCTCTGAGCAGAGCATAAGGGTTTCTTCGTGACCTAAAAACCTTCCATAGCTGGAACCAACATTTCTGAGCAATGACCCCTCTCTCTGTGCAGTCAATGGGTGCACGCGCTACGTCGCCCTGTCTATAACAGCAAAGGGCTGCCTGGCAGGGAGCACTCTGCCAGGGCGCCACGATTCCTGGACCCTCTTTCCACAAACCAAGACGGCCCAAATTTGGTGACCTTCCAGGTCTGCTGCAAAAAACGATAGGCCTTTCTTCTTTAGGCTATATATACATCACACCGCGATGAAAGCGCAGCAGTGGGTCTCTGCCAGTATCAGGCTGAGTTCCTATTGGAATAATTGCATTTATGCTGCTGGAATTTCAGTCTTGTGCTGTTAATGAATGAGTTTGGGCCTTGGATAGGTGTCCTTGCATCACTTGATATCTAAAGATATACCGTGACTCCTGTCTCCCAGCTGGGAGAACGAGGCACACAGAAGCAAAGCACTTTGCAGTGATTCTCCGGCAAAGCCAGGAACGGAGCCCAGGGCTCTGTTCAAATCAGCAGGCAAAGCTGATGCTACCTGCAGTTGGTTGCTGGAAAGACACGCAGCAGCTGTCGTCCCTGTGACTTAAACATGTGCTTTCACTCCTGAATTCTTGCACAGCCTTTTTCTTTGGTGCCTTGTGTGTGAAGTTTCAAAGCCCTGGGCCCTCCCTCAACCCTGGTTTCCTTTCTGCAGATGCCAGACCGTACGCGCCCAGCATTAAAGCCAAGTTTCCTGCCGACACCTACGCGCTGGCTGGGCAGGCGGTGACTTTGGAGTGCTTCGCCTTCGGAAAGTGAGTCTACTCAGTCTGGTTCATTCAGGGGCAGGACAGCGGCAACATTAAAGGAGTCTACGGTGCAATGGCCATCACAGTGATAGGCAGAAAGGGGACTCCCATGACACCATCCACCTGTCTTTCCTTTCCTGTTGAGGAATATGGGGCACAAGGGGTGGGTCAAGTCCTCGTGTCAAAAGTCACAAGCCCCGGATTTTCTTAATCCGAGGCGGGGATTGGGTGCGACGGGGGTGGCTGCAAGGAGCAACTGGCTTGCACCGAGCTGCACAATGTTGTCTGAGGTACGCTACAGAAAACCCTGCAGTTCTCCTTCGCTCTCTTCCTTTTCCGCAGCCCTGTCCCCCGAATAAAGTGGCGGAAGGTGGATGGCTCTCAGTCCTCCAAGTGGATCGCCAGCGAGCCCATCCTGCAGATCCAGGACGTGGGCTTTGAGGACGAAGGCACTTACGAGTGCGAGGCTGAGAACAGCAAGGGAAAGGACACCTACCAGGGCCGCATTATCATTCAGGGTAAAGCTTGCACAGCAAGGAGCCCCAGGCAAAGGATCGAGCCCTTTGTGGGGGACCCATCATTTCCAATCCAGGCTAAACCTCAGCCCTGGGCACATCCATAACCGAGCCTCACAAAACACCAGGGAGGTTGGGTGGAGGGTTCGAGTCGGGACCCGCGATTCGAATTTTACTGAGCCACAGACATAACCCAAATCGTGAGAGGTGACAACAACCTTCCTCCAATCTGGATGGCCCCATAATGCTGCGGGATCTGGATGCACATCTGTGGGCTGGCTCCAGGAAAGAATCAGCCTTGCATTCGCAGCCTCAACACGGCGACAAGACGAGCATCCTCCTGCCTGCCGGAAACAAACACCTCTCGCCCCCCGGCCCTCCCCGCTCCCCCGCAACACCTCCACGACA
>JAGPOW010003356.1:1178737-1209070 GCA_030014935.1 Caiman crocodilus | reverse complement strand
TTTTTCTTTTTGCCAGAGCCCAAAGTGGCTCCTTCCAGGGTCACTGCCAAAGCTGTTTCATCTTCGGAAATGGACGTGTCCTGGGAGCCGGTTGAGCAGGGAGACACGAATGGAGTCCTTCTCGGCTACGAGGTGAGAGGACTGAAGGCTCTCCAGACTGGGAGAGCCTGACACTCAGACACAATACGCCATGAAGCAGACTGCTTGATGGCATGGGACTCATGATGGGTTAATTAAATCAGCACTGCAGCCTCCACATCCAAGTGTGGGAGGGGACGGGAGGGCCCCTCGGAGGATGTCAGCATCTTCTCTGCCTTAGTGAGAATGGTTAGTATCATCCCCATTACAGAAACCATCCTAACAGGCTTCCCCATTTCTCCCCCCCGCGGACAGTGCCTGTGGGCACCCATCAGAGCAGCCTCGCTGCTCGTGCACGTGCTATAATTACAGCGCTCTGGAGCAGCCTCGATTAATCCAGTCTGGTGGAGCGTGCTAATTATCGCGCTCCAGCAGCCTCCACCGTCTCGTGCATCAGTGTCCCCACACTTTAAAGTGGTAGCAAGGGCACTTTAACTAAAGCTCGATACCCCCAAAACAAGGCACACGGGTCCACGTGCAGAGGGGGTCCTGCCTATGACACCACTAGGAGATGGCTTGAGCTAAAACGGAGTAAGTGCCTTAGAGCTTGGCCAACAGGCCTGGCATGAAAAAGGCACTCGGCCCACAACCTGCTGCCGAGAGGTTCTCTGTTCAATGCCCCAGTTGCAATGCAATTAAAAATATATAAATACAAGGAACCTGTGTGAGTGAAGGATGGGCCACAAATTGCCTTGCATGGGGAAGAAACAGTTTGGTATCCACCCTGGAGAGAGACCTTTTGCCTCACTGAGACCCTGCCACAAGCCCCAGCGCCCACTCTCATCCGTCTTGCCGTATGCCCGAGTTCCTCTGGCCCAGAAAGCAGGACTCCGGCAGCATCCAGGCCTCCTTCATTAGTTCATGAGCCAACACCTCCATGACCTCTTGCTTAGATCCGGTACTGGAAAGACGGCGATAAAGAGGAAGCAGCAGACAGAGTGAGGACGGCGGGTCTCGTCACAGCTGCTCACGTAACAGGCCTGAACTCCAACACGAAGTACCACGTGACGGTCAGAGCTTACAACCGGGCCGGAACCGGACCGGCCAGTCCATCTACAAACATCACGACCACGAAGCCACGTGAGTGAGCCCCCGTCAGCGGGGCTGCAGGGCTCCTACTCCCCTTGGGCAATCACTCCCTCACCATGAGCATCACTACTAAAACATACATCAGGCCTGATTCTGCAGTATGCTGGCCCAGCTTTGTGGCTATGTATAATCTGAATCCAGGGACTAGAGTGGATTCCTCCACTTTCAGAAATCTTCGGTCTCCCTTTTGGCCCACCCTGCAGCTATCTCCGTCGAGACAAAACAGGTACAGCCCTCTCGTGCACAACTGACACTAGCTTCCCAAATAGCCCACTGGGCCACTGCTATTCCACACAAATTAGGGCTGCTCTACAGCTCTTCTTATGTATGCTGGAGACTGGATCACCCTTTAGCTTGTCCCAGTGCTAGGAAAGGTGGCACAAAACCTTTATTTCTATGCTCCGCTTGAGCTGTGGGATGCACTTCTTCAGCTCTACTCTGGACCATCACGGGACCATCCAGAGTAGAACTGGATTTCCATCCATCTTTAGAGAAGGATGGAAACGTGATTTGTGTCTTGGTAAAGCCGATCAGTAATCGAACAGGACTGATCTGGGATTGAGAAGGTCCTGGAAGTCCCTGATTTACTGCCCCTGATGGACCAGTAGCGTAAGAGAAGGGTTCATTCTCCAATTCTGATAGTTTAGAATCGGCTTGGACAAAACTGTGCTTGTATGAACGGGACTCTATTGGTCCAAGGTTTCCGGCTTCTTAAAGCACTTTGTTTTAGAGGTCCTGAGATACTAAACCCCAAATGACTGGCTGAGATAGCTCTTCTTACTTATTCCAGCCACGATGGCGTTGCCCACCATCCAGGCTACCCAGAACGTTTCAGAAGGTGCGCTGAGACCCCCTTGGTCTGGGGTCCCCTGCACCCCTCCATATCGCTCCTTCCATTTGCTCTGCTTCACTAAACTTCTTTAATTATCTTGTATTTTCTAGCACCTAGGAGACCACCTGGCAACATTTCCTGGACCTTTTCTGGCTCTGGCGTCAGCATCAAGTGGGACCCTGTAGTAGCACAGGGGGACGAGTCGGCTGTCACTGGGTACAAGGTACAGGCAGAATGTAGCAAGACCTTCTCTAACGCAACGTGCCGGAGAGAAAAAAGGACTCTAAAGTCAAACTTATCTCCCAACAGATGCTCTACAGGCAGGACTCGCACTCCATTCCTACCCTGTATCTGTCCAGCAAGAACCGACTCGATATACCAGTGCCCGAAGACTTCACTCATGCCCTGGTACAGATTCGGGCAACGGGGCCAGGAGGAGATGGAGTCCCGGCAGAGGTTCACATCCTCAGGAACGGCGGTGTGTCTGCTCAGTTCTTTTTTCCTTCCCTTCTTCAATCCCTACCCACAGTCCTGGAGTAGATAGATGCATGTAGTTATGTGCTGAATAGCCATTTCTCCCAATGCGTTTCTCTGGCCCTTGGAAGCGAGTGAATCTGTGGCAGTACACTCATGCACAGACTCTAATCCCGTGTCATTCCCATCGCCGCTCACGTGCGTGCTATGCCTCAGTCAATGTCTTTGCGCCCCCCTCCAGCCCAGGTGGCAGAACGAGCCCGATCCCACTCTTGCACTGAGCAGCTGGGAGGGCAGCGCCGGTTCTAGCCTCGCATTTTGCGTTGTACGCTCTAACTTGCCTTGGCCTCACCCACGCACTTTACTTCTCTAGCGCTCAGCTATGCCTGCTGGACCACGCTAATTAATTCCTCTCCAGACTCTCTGCCTCTATTCTCCACCTGCTAGTAAACCATCATCATGTTCTCCTCTCAGTCTAATCTGAAGCCATCTTGAGCCAAAATTGCTGGGACTGCTGCTCAGTTTGCATGCATTGAGGATGAAACCAATGAATCACTGAAATCCATGGCAGAAGTCTACGGACATCAGTGATTTCACCCGTAGCCCCGACTCAGGCATGTCTGCCTGGAGACAGCCCGTAGCACATATCAGATTGGCTCCCCTATTCCTCGAACAATAAAACGCAGCAGCAGCATGTGCCAAATCCTTGACGTTCGGTTGAAAATGAAACAAAACAGACCGTTCCCGTACAACAATGAAACTCTTCAACGTCATTGTTGTTCTTTTAATCTCTTTCAGGCACAAGCATGATGGTGGAAAGTACTGCAGCCACTCCAACACCATACACTGTCATTATCATGACTAACTCTTTAGTAATGTTGACCCTGATTGGCTATTTGGAGCTCTGATGCTGGCCCGCGCAACTGAAGATTATTGGACACCGTCCCCCGTAAACTAGCGGGGAACTATTCTACGGTTGGCCATTACAACAAGTTTGTACTGCAGTGGCAACGAAACCTGGTTTGTCAAAATCAATTTAAGGGAACAACAAAAAAACAACAACAAAAACACCCCCACCCCTTTTTTTTGGTTTTTAGGAAATAGAACATTTCATACAAGACATGGGTCTTTAACCAATCAAAGGTTTTTTTAGAGAAAAAAGAAACAAAGAGGAAGAACTCTGCGTGAATTCTTGGGTGGTGGCTGTCACGTATACTGTACCCAGTAGGTTTTCTGCCTTACGAAGCCATGAATAAGACTCATAAACTTGACTTTTTTAAATATGTACAGTACCGTGCGGGGGGGGGGGGGGAGCGGGTGGTGGATTTCAATATGATCAGCATGTTCCATATAAACCACGGTTACACCCTGAGCTGGCAGCTGTGATGTTGAAAGATAAGGGAGAATTATCGGCGGGTTTCTTTCTCCCCAAGGATAGCTGCTTAAGAAGATACGGCCGCAAGAGAGAAGGATTTACCTGCCATGCTCGTTCCAAAGGAGGATGGCGAGGTCAGTGCTTCAGTTGTGCTGATGGATCGCAGGTGACATGCTTTAATGGTCTCAACTTGCAGCCCCTTACTACTACGCCCACTGATTGTGCCGTGAGCTGCGACGTTCAGCGTTACCCCATCCCAGAAGCTAGTTTTTGTTGCTGCTGCTTTGTTCCTATCTTTTTCTTTGCATAAGGGGGGGGGGGGGGGGATGCTTGTCTGGAGTCCCAAAGACCCGGCCTATAAAAGAGATGTTGGCAGACCTCATCTTCAGCAAAGAGAGAAAGTGCGTCCTACAGCGAGGAAGAGGAGCGATAGCGTGGCTGACCCCAGGTACTTCAAGGACTAGTGACTCAAGGAAGCCAATGATGAAGTAATGGGGAAATCTGGACCCAGAAGAGAGTCTCTTCCCTGGCATCAATGGTTGGGAGATCAAAGTCGAACCAATAACTCAGCCTGGCTTCTCACATGCGAGATGCATGCCTGCAACCAACTAAAGGAGGTATCTGGATGTCCTGGAGATGCGTGGCAGTGCTGAGCTGCTTCAGGAGACTGGGCCGGCTGGGGAAAGTTTGGTGCTCCGTATAATCTAGAAATTCAGTGGGGAAGTGACTGAATGACCAAAGTTTACCCCAGGACAATTTCAAGCTCTCTTTGGTATTTCCCAAGCTCTCTTTCAAGGATATTTGCCCATCTACTCTTTCTTCCTATTGGACATTACTGCTGAGCTAAGCAATCTTGTTCACAGTGGCATAGCCTGGGGTTACGTTGGCAGGTCAGCGCGCTGGAAAGGGAAGCGACTGAGATGCTGTTTCTGTGTTGGGTGCCAGGACCTTTGCCCTGTCCAGCTTTATGGACAAGTAACCAGCGGGGTTCAGGAAACCTGTTATGATCCCACCTACACTTGCTCCTTGGACTTTGCTCCCCACTGACCCTATCGATTTCAGTGAGCATCTCTCTGATGACGTAACAGCATAAAAAACCATTGGGAGCAGTTCCTTCCTTCTTCCTGCCAAACACAAGCTCGCTAGAGAAAGCTCTGATCAGACCGAAGACTATTAGCATCCTGACTCCTCGACAGACCGCATGGATTGCTCCCAATGTATATGACCACATGAGAAAAAGTGTTTGGATATTAAAACGGGAAGCGGGGGGTTTAAAAGTACGAACGGGAACTAGAAGCAAACTCCTAAGGAAAGCTTTCAGCGTAGATCTGATGCGATGAAGTTGGCTTCCACAAATAAAGGGGCCGGATCCTCAGCTTTCCTCCTTGAGGTTGCTAGTTGGAATTTTTAATCCTCGCTGGTTGATAAACCATGCCGATGGTGCCCAGACACTAAAGGCTAGATTTCGATTGGTCTTTACAAGAGGTCAGTGGCTTTAGAGAGTGTGCATGCGTGTTGGCAGGGTAGGGGGGATACACAGACCCCACTAAATTCCAGTCTGGGTGCGGTCTGGTCAGAATTGCAGCCTAGCGGGAGTGCAAGGGATGCTACTGCTAAGCCTTCCCCGGGCCAGGATGAAACAAGGAGAGCTGGAAGGTAACAGGGCAGGCAGGCCAAGCGCAGCGAGTAAGCCGATTTTCCTAAACAGATCTGCAGATATGATCCCGGTGCTATGGCATCCCCAGTGCTCTCCAGGAGACGGTGTGGTTCTGCACAGCCCCCCCTTCTACGGGCCGTGTCCGAAAAACACAATCTCACCCTAGGTGTCATATGGGGGTCATGGATAGTTCACTCTTGGGTAATCATTTCAAAAGCTGCTGCACCCTGGACCTTAGCACATGCTTAGGGGCTTAGGTGCATAATACACCAGCAAGATCCCATTATAATCTCATAGCATCTGTCCCATACAACGTGCTTTATACAGCAAGGAAATACATTGGTAGAAACCTAATAAGAAGAAGCAACACGCAAGGTCTGAAAGCTGGGAATCAAGGTTAAGAATGAACCTTAATATATTTGGCAAGTAAAAGGAAAATAGAGAGAGGCGGAGGAGAGGAAAAATCCATGCCACGGAACAGGAAATTGCTAAACATTTCGAGAGAAGGTGCAGGCAGCACTTTCCTGGTTTCCCCTATAAATCAATCCCCTGGGGGAAGTCAGTAAAAGACTCACGCTGTTAGAATGGGCAAAGGAACAGATACAGACCAAGCGGAAGGAATTTTATTTAGCTTCACCAGGATTTTTGTCCATAGCTTTTAGCTACCTCCCTGTAGTTCCACAGCTTGTATAATTGCACCGTAATCTACTCGACAACAAATTGCCCTGCCAGATTGCCGCAACGTTAATGGATGACAGCTGTTTAAATCTAAATTATTTCTATATTTTTCTATGTTTTATGTTAATATTTTTTTAAAAATAACATTTTATTGAAGCTTTCCTTTGCAAAATATATTGTGTTGTTAATAATTCAGATGCTGTGTTATCTTGCCATCTGAGGCTTGTCGGGGCTTCCTCCTTTGTCCCAGCAAAGCGGAGACAGAGGGGAAATTAGGAACTAAACCTGCCAAAAGGCTTGGGGCCGAGTCATACGGATGCTTGGACAACTGAGCTGACTACTTAGAAACTGGAGGCGATGCTGCAGAACTGGTTATAGCCATGGCAACAGCAACTGCAAAGCTTATCCCTCATACAAGCTACATAGTTTTAAAGCACTGCACAAATGTTAACTAAATAATCCTTGCAGCAAGCCCTGGTGTCGACAAGCCTTGACCCTATTTTACAGAGGAGGAGTCTAGGGCAGAGATGGTAAATTGCTTGCCCCGAGAATCGGCGTGGAGCTGAGATTGGGATTCAGAAGGTCCTGGCTCTCTCACGTCGCGAGTTTGTAGGATATTGGGCATCTTCAGCCCCTTTCCGGATTGGGGCATACACTATCCCCGTTGCGCAGAACAGGGCCGTTGCATCTCTGGGACAGACTCTTTTAACACAGGCAGGGGCTGTCCTGGTTTTGCCGCCGACAGAAATGGCTCTGGATGTTTCACACCGATTTCAGGCACCTTTGAGCCAGGCCTAACTCTGAAAGGCACGGATGCCCCCCACTGCACCATGCCTTTGATTTAAAGGGAGGCAGAAACGGCCTGTTTTGGCGCATGCACCAAGGGAGCGGAGATGCTTGTCCCGAGTACCTGCCGCATGAGCAGCATGTATTTCTACAGCACGTGACTCTGTTTTTTAAGGGCTCCAGTTAGCCTGTAATGTACCCACCAATGAAGAGTGTTACGCTAGATACTCCAACAGATTTCGGAGGCTGAAAGTTCAGCATCTTTGTTCCATTCAAGCTCAGGTTATTTTAAAAGGAGCTTCTCTGGGCACAGTGCCGTGGAAGCACTCGCATCCCAGCTGCCTGTACCGGTGGCTACAACGATTTTAGTGAACCTTGCAGTGTTAGGAAAGCGAGGGATCGAATAACACGGTTAGGTACAAACAAAAGATCTGCACGCAACAGGACCACAGAGGTTTAAATAGCAGCGTTTTCCTCTGGATGAAGGTTAATGCATTTTCCCAACAAACCTACGGTTAACTGAATCACTGACATATTTTATGGAAGGCGTAACAAACCGCGCGAGCGTTTCTGATGTAAATTGACTGTTGTAACCGTCGCTCTGCACTGCAAATGGACGGGATACATTCCAGTATCTCAATTACAGTCGGTAACATTTTCAAAAGAGCCGTCGTGACTCAGAGGTCCAAGTCCTTTTGAAAGTCAGCTGCCCTCAATTTTATTTCTCCGTGGCTTGTGCAGTTCTTTGAAAAAAAAGGCTGTATTAACGCACGCGCACGATCACAGGACTTTGAGTACGAGCTCCCTAGTGGCAATGCAGGCTTTGACACCATCTATAGTCTGGAGCGAATCACCACTCTGTGCCTCAGTCTCCCTTTCTGTAGCACCGAGATAATACCACCTCTCTAAGCACATGCAAAAAACTACAACTCTTGGTTCCAAAACGATACCTTTTGTGAGCCCAACGTGTCTTTCACGAGTGCACATTTCACAGACTGGAAGCACAAACTGCTGCGACTCAGTAAGGCTCCGCTGCACGCACGGGGTGCAACAGCAGCTCCGTATAAACGTATCTGAACTAGCCCCGGTACCCGTAACGGTGTAGCTACAGCAGCACCACGTTCAGCAGGGGCTGCAAAGCCTCGCCGTGACCCTGGGGAGCGATTAGGGCAGTTAGCCGGGACTTGGCTTCGCGCTGCCAGGCTACACGGCTATCACTAGCCAACCCAGGTGGTTTAAAGCTAGCTCACGCATGCAAACGCAAACTGCAGTCACCCCTTTGACTACGACGGAGACAGCGCCTCACAGTTGCCGCAAATGGGCTTTTCAGTCGGCTTCTGCTAACTAGGAGTTTTGATTGTCTTGAGGATTTTTGTCCGGTGCTGAGCCTCAGAAGCAGCAGCGCAGCAGGAGAGGCGGCGGGAGGGTGTAAAGACCCGCAGAGGAGCAGGATGACATACCACTGACACCTCAGAGGTGAAGGGCAGAAGCAGGACGGGCGGGAAGCAAAATGGCCCGCTGGCCCGCTGGCATGGGAGAAGGGCCGCTTTCAGGCTCAGCGGCTGCAGGGACAGTCAGGTAACACCTGGTGAAAAGCCAAGTGTGGGCAGGAGGTAGGTAGCTTTAGCGCATGGCAGCCAGCTATGCTTTGTCCACACCGGGATTTTAGGTAAGACGTGATTCGCACGCACGCCACTCCAAACTCGCAATGCTGCCCCCGTAGCTGGGCCACAGCCGCCCAAAGGGGAGAGGAAGGGATCCAAGGAAGAGGGTGTGACAAAGGGAAAAAACCTGCCTACTGCTCTGTCAAGCTGGAGGGAAAGGGAAAGGAGCTCAAAGCCGGAGGAGAAAACTTGGGCTTCAAACCAGGGTGAATGAATGGCTTAGGCGTGCACCTTTGCATTACACTAGAAACCAATTTCCTGCCTCATTAGGAATCCTCTCTGCTTAATTGGCAGGGCTGTGTGGTTTAGGGATTAGGTTTTGGGACTTGGAGGCAGGACTTGCCGAGGTACCGTTCCCAGCACTGCTTCTGGCTCCCTGAGGACAGCTTCTTGCATCTGCTGGGCCTGACTTGCTCACCAGTAACCGTACTTGCCTCGCTCGGGTATTGCGAGGCTTAAGGGACACGTGAGGAGTACCACAAAAACACTACCCTGTTGTGATGTGTTGATATTTAATATGCCATCATCTTCCACCTGATGCTATTGCATTTTCACTGACAAATATTGTGTTTTTTATTATATCCACTGGGCTAAATTCTGCAGCAACTACCTAGGTGGGAAGCCAGAGAACCTGCAATTTCCAAAAGAGCAGAAACAAACCTTCTGGGCCCTTGTATCGGAGGGAGGTTGGCCCAACGAATCATTTGGATGATACAGGCATCACTCAAGAGCCCAAATCTCCTCCGCACAGAGCCTGCAATGCTACCCCTTCATCTGTATAACCCCTCTGCTGTGAATATTTTAATCTGATTTCAATGGACAGGGACAGGGGCAGTTTTCTTCTTGATAATTTGTTGTACACTATTTTTTTAAGAAAACTAAAAAGGAAACCTTGTAAACTTACTGTATGTACTGCAATTAAAGTTATTTATTGCCGGCAGCAGCACGCAGTTCATAAATAAAGACCTTCAGAGACTTTCGACAACCCCTGGTGTCTGCGGGATTTATGCGCAGCGTTAAACACAGCCAAAGATTCGAGAACGGCTCGCTTAGGGGACGGGGAAAGGGGCAGAAAAATCTGCTTCCACCCGACTTGAATCTGGCTACGGGTCATTTGGGACGTGGGCCCGATACAGTCCCAGATACTGCATGCAACTTTGCAAACCCTTTTAAACTGCCCCAAACTGGAGGCAGATCTGGGCAGAAGGGGAGGCCTGCCTGCCGGCCCACTTGCCTTCCCCCGTGCAGAACCCGAGAACAATTTGGATGCTGGTCCCCGACCTCCGTGCAGCCATCTCTGCTTTACGTAGGCTCAGTCACTAGAAACGGGACCCAACCAGACCTTCAGATCTGGACCCAAACTTCTCAGCTCAGGCCCGCCCAAAGCGATTAAATTCAATTAGCCACCTCTAGAGCTTGGGTAGGCACCAGCTGCAGGATTAGTCATGGTGTTAACGGACTCTCTAATCCGGTCCTGGGGAGACGGGGTGATCTTGACAGCTTTAATGTCACTCGCCCCTACACCCCGACCCCGGAGGGAAACGGACGCAAATAACTCCATGATAAAGCAGCGGGCCACCTGCTGTGCTGGGGAGACAGGAAAGCGCCATGTAGCTCGAATCCATCATCATTTACACAGCCTCAGCTGCTGTTTGGCGAGCCTATTGCTCTCCGGGGAGGCATTTTTACTAGCCTACAGATTATTTTTGTTTCTCCGTGGAAGGGAAAGTGAGTATCCTCCGGCTCGTCCGCTGCCCAGAAAAAGACATTTGTTTTGTTTCAACGCAGGCCGCCTCCGAGGGGAGCGATCACGAGAAAAGCACGCGGCACGATGTGCCGGGCAGCTTTTTGGAGGGCCGAAGGATGGCCAGCACGCCCTTCTGCTCTCTAGCAAGGGACCGACGCGAACCCCACGGCAGCCAGCAACAGACCCGACCTTCCCTTGCTGTAGACAGGAGCCCGCCGCTGCTTGGCCACTCACTCCCGCACCCCGCTATCACCCACAACGGCGCGCACGGACGTTTCAGGCTGCGTGTACTAACGAGTCCCTGCTATGCTATCCCACGAGGGACTCTTCCCTTGAAAACTGTATACAAATGAAGAAGAAAATGGCATTCACAGAGCTGTGCCGGCCCCTCCTCCTCACAGGGGTTCAGCGGGCTCCTGTCTCAATCATGCATTTACCCCTCCGGCACCTAATTCAGATCAAAAACCGCGCTAGAGGTTACGTCCTAAGACCAGCATGGCTGCAAAAAACAACCTGCTAGAGCAGGGGTGGGCAAAATGCAGCCCGCGGCCCGGATGCGGCCCACCAGGCCATTCTCTTAGGCCCGCAGGGCCCCTGAAAAATGTTGGAAATGTATATTTATCCGCCCCTGGCCCTCGAGGGCTTGCCAAAACTCAGCAAGCGGCCCTCCGCCTGAAATAATTGCCCGCCCCTGCATTAGAGGTTGGACGTTCCTTAAGGTTTCTGCTCATCTCATTTGCCTCTGTAATGAAGCGGAAAAGGAAAAGGGTGTCATTATCTCTATGGGGTCCAAGTCTACTCTGGGATTTGCAAAATAAGTCTGCTGGGAGAGCCCCATGCTCCTTCTGGGGCTGCCGACTACGGAGGCTAACACAAACAGAGTAGCTGTGCTCCCCCTCACCAAAAGGAAATTCAATTAGGGCAAAGGAATCCCTAATCCTATTGCAAAGCAGAGGTGAGGAGTGAAGAGGGACTGTTCAGAAGCATGTTCGCTGCTCTGAGGGCAAGGGCTGGCGGGGGGCGAGGGTCTGGCTGGAGGCATCTCATTGTGTATTCCACTAGCATTCCCATTGCCGGAAGCTGCAGTTAGAAAATTCAAATGGGCAATAATACACAATTAATAGCGGGGAAGGGAATGGACCTCCAGATCAAGCTGCTGAGGGAAGCAGTACATTCATCATCACTTGGAAACATTAAATCAATATCTGGATGCCTTTCAAAACAGAAATCCTCTAGTACAGCCACAGGTTCCTGAGCGCTGGAGAGTTCACGGACATAACAGCAAACTCCGATTCCTCCCACGGCAGGAATTGCTGGTTGAAATTATCTGGCGCGTGTTATGCAGATCGAATGTAAAGGTCAGAATGGACCGTTCTGGCCTTCACGCATGCAGCTTCCCTTCATCCGGACTGATCTCAAAATGCTGTACAATCCTACGGGCATATGCTACCCTGCTTTGCACCCTGAAAAGAAGCAGCCCTTCAGAGGAAATCTGCTTCCATCTCCTGTTCACCAGCCACAACTGCCTCGTTAGCGTGGTTATCAGAGCATCCCTTTGCACGAAAACGGTCCTTTTCCAAGGCTGCTTGTCACATACTGCAAAAGCCTAAAATAAGTGAGGGAACCAACTTCAGGGGGTCTGGACAACAGCAGTGAGATTTCTTTCCTCCCTGCTGCCTCTCAAACAGGCAGACCAAGACCAAGTAAGTGCTTTTTCTGTTGCAGAGGCACTGACAGGCGGGCGACGTATGCCAACCTCTCCGTGCCTCGCTTGCTTGCTGCTCTCTATCACCTCTGTGCATCGAGCGATTACCTGGCTAACTGAAAGCTTCAATATTTCATTCACTGATCTCAGTGGGCAAACGCCAAACCCATCCTACTGCGGAGTGGCCGCTGCCAGCCAGGACCGATAACTTGTCTCATCTCCGACAGCAACATTTCCAGAGCTCTGCTGTCTGTCAGGAGTCACCCTGGGACTTGTTCGGGTATTTATGGGAAGGCCTCCATTCCCACTGGAGTAATGGAAGAAATAAGTGGGTTGCACGTATCCGTAACAAACTCACAACACCCACAAAGAGTTTCCTCCCATAGACAGGATGGATGATCCAGTAGTTAAAGCATCATCCAGAGCCCTGCTCCATCTCCATTTCCTTGTGGGACCCTTGATTTCGCCCCTTCGTTCCATCATCAGTAAAATGAAGATAACGGCACTCTCCTACCTCACAGAGCTGTTGTGAGACTAAATACGCTAACAAAGCTGCGGTGCCGAGAGATTACGATAATTATAGTAGTATCATTTCCCCAACAAAGACAGTTTAACGAACAGAGGAAAATCAGAAGCTCAAAATGGCAGGAGCAAAAGGACACGGCGAAATGCGAAGCAGGAGTTGGAGAGCCCCACGAAGGACAAGACGGGGAGGGACAACAGGCAGGACAACACGGAGCCACAACTTCCCAGATACCCGTGTTGTGTGAAGACTCTTTAAACACCATGAGGTCAGGTCGCACTTTATTTGCTAATCTTTAAAATGCCTGTGGATGTGGAAGTGCATTGGGCAGTTCATGCGCCTGGCTGCATGTAGCTCCTAGTAAAGGTAGATGGCACCAGGCAATATGCAATAAGTGTGATGCAGGATAAGGGATGCCAGAGCATTTGGGAAGGGGAGATCCAGTTTGTCACGATGCCAGTGCTCCTGGCCAAATTCAGCCTAGCTGTGTGCACTTGTTAAAGCAACGTGTACCAGCACTCCAGTGAACTGAGGGCTGCTGTCCTGGTTCCAGCTGGTACTTCCAATGGGAGAGGCAGAGAAAGGGCATCCATGAGCTGGCTCACTGACCCACGCCTGTAGATCAAATACAACGACAGCGGCTGCTCCCTCCGCTCACGGCAGCTACAATTAAAAATAGGTTAAGCCAAAAGGTACATTTGGTCGCCAAACTGTTCTTACAACCCTCTCTCTCACAATCCCGGCCCCTAAGTGCTGCACTGGTAGCCCCGATGCTGCTTGCAAAGCAAAGACCTCAAAAATGACCTCCCAAGAAGGCATGCAGAGGAGAGCTCTGGCTCATTTTGAAGACGCTGCCCCCTCGTCCTATTGTTTCCTGCCTCCTGTTTGTGGTGACCCCAGGGCTTGGCTATTAACTGGCGAGGCCCATTAACCAGGCTGATGTAAACTGTAGTTTACACTATAAAGGGGTTTTGTGAAGGTGAAGAAGGCATCATTAAGAGAAGCAGCAGGCGACAGTCAAGAATCAGAAGCTCCATTTCCATGGGCTGAGGCTGTAGTTCTGCCTGCTCAGGAAACAATACTAGTGATAACCATGTTTCTGATCTGAAGGGGAATTCAGCTTCAGCAGACAGCATTTATTCTCTCCGATAACCAAGGATCCTGGTTTCCTGATTTAAAAAAAAAAAAAAAAAAATCCCCATTTTTGGTCAAAAAAAAGTAACCCCAAATCCAGTTTCCCATGCTTAAAATGAAACACCACTTATATATATATATAAAATAAATTCTCACTTGTTATTTATGTATGCATATATATATATATATATATATATACACACACACACACACACACACACATATATATGCATACATACATAAGTGAGAATTTATTTTATATACAAGACATTCTTGCTTATTATGTATGTATATAAATAAAATACTATGTATTAGTGGTGTTTCATTAATAAAGTGGGGATTATTTATTTATTTTTTTTAATCAGAGAAAACTAGGATCCCTGCGGATAACTAGAGAATGAGGTCCAAAGCCCAAGGAAACCTGTCAAATTTTACTCAGTTGCCAGAGTCCATGACTTTACCCGGCTCACTGCAAACTCAGCTCAGCTTTAACAGGCTCCATAAGCCTCTGGGGAAGGCCAGCGGGATGGATAGCAGACTCCGGACATAGCAGCAGAGAGAGTTTAGGGAAGGGAGAAATTCCGCATTAGCTAAGGGAGAAAAAATTCCAGTTCTAACGTCTAGAGCTTCGTTTCCAGACAAGCTGCTCTCCTCCTAATGACCAGCAAACCTCTGAGAGAGTTCAAAGCTGACTGAAGAAGAAACACTGCTTGGTAGTTAACACTCAAGACTGCAAACTAGAAATCCCCAGTCTCTACTGCTTCCGCCACGGACGTAGTGCCCTCTGCGCAGGTCACCTCCTCTGTCCATGAAACAGGAATGGTAATGCCCACTTTGAATACAGTTCGTGAGAAGCCGCTAATGCACACCAGATTTCAAAAGTTAGACCATGGAGAGCACCACGAACACACAAAAATGTTCCAGTGCGTCTAGGCCTAACTGAAGCAGGCACCTGGGATTACGTGTGCAACTTAAAACAAGCTTTCTCTAGGGAGACGTTGGGGTAAAACACCAGAAAGGCAGCCTCTGTTGCGACATTTCTGTATGCATGGTCCTGGCACAGTGCGTAACCAGCGATGGAAGATCCTATGGTAAAAATGGTTAGCCAAACTCTTGTGAAACGGCAGAATTTTTCAGTGCAAAGGTCAAGTTACTTTTTTTTTTTTTTTTTTTTTTTTTTTTTTTTTAGCAGGTTCGGCACTTCCTCCTGAAGGCAATAATCGAAATGTAAGAACATAGTCACTCCAATATGAGAAAGCAGATGGTTCAAGCAAATGCCTTCAGTACGTGGTCAACGGAGGTCAAGCATCAGGCGGTGGTTTCTTCATAGCCACGCAATATATGTAGCCATGGTTTGTACTCTGCCTGGAAAAAAAATCCAACTGTTGAATTCTTTGAGGACAATTTAGAGGATTTCCTGTTTCCAGATGTTAATCTGGTTAGCTACTGCAGTTTTTTTTCTTCTAATCCTGTAATGTTTGCTGTGGACACTACAATGGACATTGCTTTTTAGATCCCTAAAGACTGGGTGGCAGAGTCTGGATATTAGCACAGAGATTTAGTTAATCACTTCCTACACGACTGTTGATTCACTTTGTTCAAATGGGCATGGAAAGGGGATAGACTGACCATCTCCTGGTGTCCCGTCCCTCCTCCCACATGCACACAGCTGGATGCAGGGAGCAAAATAAACCCCACATTGAAAAAGCATTAGGTAGAGGCCACCAGTCTCCACAATGAGCAAACAGGCTTAACCAGACTAGCCCTGGGATTGGCCACAGGGCAGTAAGGAAAGGCCCCTCTCCCACTGGAAACATAAACACGTGCAGCCTTTTTAAATGCAAGGGACACAGAGAAAGAGGAAGGCAGCTGCTCATTTGAGTGAGCTCGTGAGTTCGGGACAGAGAGAGCCAGAGAATCTGAACTGGGCCTGAAAGAGCAACAGAGGCAGCTCCGTTCTCCAGAGGCTGAAAAGAAAGCCTGGGAAAATAGGGAGTGACTGGACATGATTTTTCTCTTCTCGTGCCGGGACCAAATTAAGGTATGAGTAACCTACCTTCTGCTTCTATGCAAGTAAAGTGCCGTAGCCAAGATGTGCGAGAGAGAGTACAGACTGCGACCTGCGCTCAGGACGCCTTCCTCTTGGCTCAGCCAAGTCGGTTTCCACCACTTAGGCTGACAGAGGTGGCAGGTAGGAAGCGGGATGAGCCGCTGGTGTCCATAACAGTAAGCGAGAATTTCTTCGGGAGTTTTCTTTTATTGACCCAGCTACGGGGATAGAGTTAGACAAGCTTTCAAATGCAAGACATTTTTCATCAGGTCTGATCCCGGGAAGCCAAGCAGGCAGAGGGAAACACAGCAGAGGGGAGGGGCTGGGAGAAATTCCCAAGGGTGGCAGACGCTCAATTAGCAGAAGAAAGGGAGAAAAGCTCATTACTGGGAGATCAAGGCCTATCTAAAGGGAGGAGGGTTGATTGCACTTTCCACGCGTGGAAAGAATTCAGGAATTGGTTACTTCAGAATATGTGCCACAAGCTCGGTATCAGTGGGCATTCGTTTCCAGCCAATTTATGAACGGTTCGCGACCACGTCGTTTCACCGTTACGCTACCGTGATGAAAGGCTATCCGTGTAGGCACCAGGGTGCATATTGCATAGCAATGCTTGCATTTTGCAGAATTGTGGTGGAATGACATCCCAGAAACATCATCTGGGCGACGTCCTAAAAACATCACGTTATACCCATTTGTGGGTTTTGTTGTTATGCTAGGCTAGCGATTCAAGACGGCTTAGGGCCAGGTTTCCAGTGACCCAGTACCTTCGGTTATCAAAGGTACTGGATCACTGAAGGTACCAGCAAAGATTTTAGTTGGTCTAATAAAAGGTATCGAATTTACCCAAACAAACTTGTCTGCCTTTGGTTGTCAAAAGGACTCCGCGCTCTGGCATTTGAACATCTGCCCATTTGTGTTGGGGCCTATGTGCAAGCTGTGCTCTTTCGAAAATCTGAATATTTTAATACAGAATGAACAAAAATTCTCCTGCTGAGAATAAAGGCAATAGCACTCAATTCACGATGCCATCTGAAATATTGTGAGACCAACTAGATTAATAAACTGATCATACCTAGCACTTACGGGGCTTTCTGTGCAAGCCTTTTCCCAGTTATAAACTTTAAACCGATTATTCCCAAGATAGGCACGGAGTAGAAATAATAATATGGAAAAGCCAATTAATTTATAAAAGTTTCCTTTTAAAAAAAAAAAAACTCAGCAAGCTGCTTTATATTTCTTGGGAAAAGTGAGGAGGAAAGCGTTGGCAAATACTACAATTATTAGCAGCCCCATGTAGTCTTGCTGTGTAGGCTCTACCCCAGGTTCCCATCAGCCCAGATCCAATAACTGAGCATCCTCTTTACCCGATAGTCGCTCCCTGCCGGCCCTCGCATCCGATCTCTCAAAAAGAAATTCTAATGTACATTAGACGCTATTGTCCCCGCTGATTTCCCTGTTTCCACATCTCGCCCATCTGGTCAACCTTATCTTTTTCTGCTGTCCCTGAGAGAGCACATGCATCTCCAAAAGCACAAACTCCCACCAAGTAGACAACAGAATAATGGGCATTAGCATAATAATGCAGAATAACGGGACATTTTGGCCCAGAGTTGAGCAGTTTTGAGCTTATTCATCCAGAATAAGTTAGCACCTTAGGCAACTAACCTTGCACGGATTCACGTGGACTTCTGAGCGGTGAAGAGCATATTCCACACTTATTTCCCAGCTCCCTAAATCCATGGAAGGTCTATAGGTTAGAAACTTAGTCAGTTCCCCAAGCTGTCCATGAACTCATGATGCCACCTAATTATCTTTTGGTAGGGCTAGTGCTTAGAGGATCAGATGCATCTACATCTTGTAAAAGGCTTTAACATCTACGCAGCATACAACAGCAAACGCGTTCTACTGGCCTTAAAGGAAAGTGCCAAATTGCTAGCTCTGTACAACTTCAGCCACCTCTTTTATTCCGAATAAGGATCAGGGCAGGGCCGAGGCAAAGGGAATGGGGTCGGGAGAGCGGGGCAGATATTTTGCTTGTAGAAAAAAAAAAGGTTGGGTGCTTTGAGGAGAAAAGGACACGCATGTCGCAGTCCTTCGTGAGCTCCGTGTCTTTCTGCAGCCGCAGAAGCAAGTGAAAGGGCTAGTTGCTCTACCCATCAGTCCCAAGCACACCCAGGAAATTTTTTCCCTGATCTGATAGTTCATACTGGCTGGAGCTGGCTTTTCAAGGGAGCCAACACAAGCCAACTAATAGTGCAAAATTCCCATTTTGTTACACAGAAGATAAATAAGGGCCTAAAAGTGGGGCTGTGAGCTGCTGTGCACGTGTGAGTGCATGTCATTGCCCTCTCTGGTTGAGGGGGGGGAACCCTAATTGTTCACAAGTGTGTCACACACCCTACAATGGACAGCCTTCTGCTTTTAGGATCAGAAAATCGGAATTGTGCCTGGGCAAGTTCTGAGCAGTTATCCCATGCAGCATAGAGACAACTATAAAGTGCAAAGAGCCACAAATTTGATGCCGTCTGTTCTTGGATGTAGATGAAATACCATAACGTCCAGCAGAGAGGGGTCCAAGCAGACCTGAGAAAGCTCCCTGTTCAGGAGACGGAGACCGTATTGAGCCGCACCTCTCTGCCCTCATCCACGAGCCCAAAGTTACGGCAAGGCAGCTTTTCAATTTAAATGAGCTTCAACAGGCACCAGTGATTGCAACAGCTGCCTCTGTTCCCCAGCTCTGTAATGACCCCGTGTTTGCAGTAATGTCATTAGCAAATTGAACTTCTTCCCACATGCAGCATGGCTAATTTGGAAAAGGGCAAGCTAATCATTTCCTAATAATCAGGGCTTTTGGTAGCAACTGCAAAGAGCCTCCTGCAGAGTCCACATAACAGAGCTGGGTTCAGGCTGAGATAGTTAGCCGGGTTTATCTGAAGTCAGGCAGAAGGCAGAGTAGTTTTGCACCTTATAGCCTAACTCTGTCAGAGACATAGCTGCATAAGCTTTCATAAGCAACAATTTGCTCCATCCACTTTGAGCCCCTGTCACAGCTCTGCCCCTGCATGTGAAATCAGAGGCAGGCAGCAACGGCCCGGGCTGGGCGGAGGAGCAACAGAGGTGCCCTGCCGTAGGTTACTAGCGAAAAGAAAAAGGCATTTTTTCTTGTAGTACAAGCAGTTGAATCTGGGGTGGCTTCGCAGAGGAATGGACAGTAACTGCCACCAGGTAAAACAGGGATGAGCAAAGGCAGGGATGGAGCACGCATCCTCCAAAATGTTAACCCTTGCTATAGGATCTTCCAGGAGGCCAATCTTCCAAACGATGTCCCCCTGCACCGCCCAAGTCCTACCCTTTCTCAGCAAGTCTGCTGACCCATTTTTTCTGAGTGGCAGGTTTTAGAGGGCAAAGTGTAGAAAGACCAAGCATTGTTTTCAACGTCGGTTGGTCAAGGTGAACCTTTGTCCCCCTTACACCCCACCATGAGTCAGAATCATGGTGTGCCAGCACTGCGTGCATCTCAGTTAATGGGGACCTTTTGGAAAGTATTGGCCTTGGCATCGGTTTCCCTAGCATTGAGATAGGGGTAACACCAACTTTTCACAGCAGTTGCAGCCCTTAATTGCTACAGAAAGGCAAAGTGCCTATCTCCACCCCAACCTCCTCCATTTGAGAACGGTACAATGGCTTGGCCAAGTCCCCTAGGTGCAACCTCTCTGCATTTCTAAAGCTCCCATCACCACAGTGTATAAGCTCTGCATTTACATTACAAAGTGCCGGGAGACCCATCCAGATGGGCAGCCATTCTTTGCAAGCTTAACTGTTTGCTTCCTACCAGAGCCCGCATCTGTCTCTGCTCTTTGGAGAGTCCTTGGGCACAGCGGGGCATTCTGCAGCCGGTCTCAAATATGACCGCAGCGGGACTCTTCCTGGCTCCCTGTTGGGTTATGAAAACTCAAGAACATGCAGGGGCACTGCTGGCACTAGCCTCCTCCCCTGGAGCCTCGAAAGAGGGCACCTGAATTACAAAGCTCCTTTCCATCAGTTCTCATTATAGATTTGCTTTCTTGCTGCAAAAAGGGGGGAAAAAAAGTAGGGGTGGATGCCTCCTACATCCCTGGGACATGCTGCATCAAAGAAGCCAGTTCGCAGCAGAGCGCTGGATTAGATCAATGCAATCAGGAAAACTCCCTACGAGCCCGAAGCCCAAGTAAGCACACATCCCCACCGAGGCTGCTGTTCCTTAGGAGCTGTGGATGGGGCACGCTGCCTTGCTGGGGACCTCAAGCGGAGGTGAGAAATAAGCATCTAAGGACTCGTGCACACATACAGCTGTGCCCCTTCGCTCAAGTCGTGATCTTAAACAAGAAGCCAAAGGCAGCTTAACTCTGCTTAAAACTGCTCTGCCACACGAGCCCGTGAGGGACGTGCATGGAAAGCAGCCACGCAAACCGAAATGCGAATGGCCGCACCAATCTCAGTTCACGAGTGGAAGACTACAAGCAAGCAAGGCCGTATTTTACTGCAATGACAATTCCACGCCGATCGCAGAAGCATCTCTGCAGCACAACGTTTACTTGGGGCGTAACGGGTTTTTGGGCCTCTAGCAAGGGACACGCTTTGATGGCTCTCATAGCAGTAACAGGAGCCGGCAAATGGTAATAGCTGGGAAGACAAGTTAACTGGGTATGGCTTTTATTTGCCGAGTTTTGGGCAGGAGGGAAACATTTAATCTTTCATTCTCCAACTCTCCACCCTTCCCCAGGTCAATGGACAGGATATCTCCACTGTCAGCCTGCGGGAAGCACTGGAAATACTGCAGGGCGCCGAGGAACAGGTGACGCTGGAAGTGCGGAGAGAGAAACCGCCCCGCAAACCTCCCCAGACGTCTGATGCTACAACCCAGACTGAGGCCAGCTGGTGGGATAAGCCGTGCCCAAACAGGGGGCACTGCATCCCCCCGAGCTTCAATTTCTACCTGGACAGGTATGCACAGTTTGCTGGGTTCGCTCCCAAAGTGCCAACAGGAGCTAGACATGCTCATTGTGGGAACAGACCCAAAAACTTATATATGTAGATACAACCTGCTGCAGGATGCCCGAGCCCACGCAGGTGTTGCGAGCTCTGGCATTGCTGCCGTCCTGGCTGGGTCCACCGCTGCCGTAGTCTACGGCTGCAAACCTGCAAGCAGCACACGTGACAAAAGGGATGCTCCCACGCCGTTTAGCCCTGCATTTACCAATAACCCAGCAACCACTGTGTTCTCCTGTGAATCCTACTATGCTTAATAAAGCTGGTGCTGGTTTGCCCACAGCCTACGCACCGTGAAGTGTAAATCGCAGGTATGGGCAGTCCGGACTCCCTGTATACACTGCTTGCGCCAGTTCCTAATCGGTGTCTTCACCAACGTTAGCTTCAGCCACTGCACCAGCTACCCTTTCACGTTGGGTTAGAGCTAGACACCCCCTAAGAAAGACCTCACACCACCTCAGTGTGACCATTCAAAGGCGTTTACGGACCCTGCGCGGTCTCCCAGGCGGTTGGTATCTTTGTCTCTTGTCCCCCCCACCGCACAGCTCCTATCGCAGTTACTTGCTGCCCCAGGACTGCAATGACGGCTGCGAATCTGACTGCCTGCTACCCGCCTCCCGTCACGTGGAGAAAGAAGAGCCGGATTATGAGGTAGATAATATACCTTGGTGCAGGGAGGGTGGAGAGCATAAGGGGGTGCTGGGTCCACGACTGGGGCTCATAGGTGCCAGGCTAAGTCAAATTTGATTTGGGAAAGAAGCATGCAACAGCCACCGGGCTCTGAAAATAATTCCCCAATGATCTCAGCCTCGTACGGAGCCCATTCTGCTTCCCCGGGTTTAACAGCGTGACATTTTATTTGCCTCTTTCAGGCGCTAGCCCTCTTTCAGCAAAAGGAGCTGAGTTTCAGCAGCTGTTACACCATCCCAGAAGATCACGATAGCGTCGGTCTGAGCTGGGTAAGCACATGCCTACACATAGCACGCGTGCGGAGAGCAGACGGGGAGGGAGGGGTGCATCAGGCATTAGCGGGGGCTCGGCTCGCCCCTGGAAATCCAATTGCCCCATTCATCTTAGTTCAAAGCCAGAGTGCACCTCTGTGCAGTCGGTGCAGAGCCGCATCTGAAAGAGTGCTGCAGCAAAGTGCGTTGGCAGAGCTGGGTGGAAGGCTGGGATTTGAACAGATCTACGGTGCAACGCAATGCAATTCCTCATGGAAACAGGAGCATCCAAAGTAAATGGCATTTTAAAAGAAAGTATTTCAGAGCATCTCCCCAGTGTTCAACAAAATTCTGCTTAATTAGAGGAAAAAATTAAAACAGAAACAAGGGAGAGTCTATGGAAACATGCGAGGAAGCAAATAAATGTATAATTAGCCTGGAGACTCCCTTGATCCTGTCTCTCCCTACTCACACCATTAACTCTCCTTGATGCAATCCATTAGATGAGGAAATCTTCCGTCGCCTGTGAAGTGCACAATGCATTGCAATTCATCTGCAGTAATTATTGAGTGCTGCGTTTTCCACATTTGATAGATGGCTGAGGGGCTCATGCTCGGCTATAAAGGAAAATTGCATTAAGTACAATTAAAACCTATGTGTGCGTTCATTTGCAGACAGAAAGCGAAGGGGAGGAAAGCCAGAAACAAAATGAGCGGATGCTGCTGCTCCACCAGGACTGGGACAGCGGAGTCTGCTACACTGACGGCAGCACGCAGCCGGATGAGCATTCGGGACCCAGCGCGGAAGCAGAAGTCCCCGCTGCCCCAAAGGGGTCCGGCCCAGGCCATTTGGCTGTTGACACAATTGAAAGAAGTGGACCAGCTACAGAGGATTTCTTATCCAACGAGGAGTCAAGCGATTCCAGTTTCTGCGGCGTAAACCCGGAGGAGTTCAGGAAGTTTCAAGAAATCCTGGAAAGGAAGTGCAACCAATATCAGTTTTATGAGGCTCTCCACGGAGCTTCAGAAGTCCAAGAGGGGGGCTCCGAGCAATGCAGACGGCACGAGCAATGGCTTGTCGAGTGCCCCTTCAGCCCGTCTTCTCCAGAATGCCTCCCACCGGCTGGAGACAGCACCGCGAGTACAAAGAAAGAGGTGAACCGCAGAGCTGAACTCTGCCCAAGAGACTCTGCGGACGGAGATGCGAGGAAAAGAGCACAAAGACAGACGGAGACAGAAGCCACTTCTCTTCCACCAACGAGCTTTGCCAGCGGCCCCAAGCCGCTTGCGATTCCACATCACGCTCGCCGTTACGTGAGCTACATGAACCTCGTGCAGGAAAAGGTAGCTGTAGAGTGCCTAAGCGACCAACCCAGGTCATCAGCACCTCCAGGGCAATGCAGCAACGGCACAGAGAGCAACCCGGGAGACGCCGGACGGACGCGGAGGCTGCCAAATGAAAGGAGAAAGCCACTGCTCAAGAAACAGCATAAGAGTCAACTGCTGAAGGACAGAGCCCTGAGGATCACGGAGGAGCGCAGCGGGATGACCACCGATGACGATGCCCTGAGCGAGCTGAAGACTGGGAAGTACTGGAACAAGGCTCAAAGGAGGCAGCACCTGCTCCTGTCCAAAGAGCAGAAGCAGAGAAAAGAATTCATGATGCAGAGCCGTATGGGGCAGCTGACCGAAGACGGAGCAGGGACCACGTGCAGAAAAGACCTAGGGATTATTGAACTGAGTCAGAAGAAGCTGATGAAGAAGAGGAGTAGGAAAGTCTTGGACAACTGGATCACCATTCAGGAGCTGCTGACCCACGGGACCAAGTCTCTAGACGGGAGAACAACGTATAGCCCTTTGTTGTCAGTCACGACAGTGTAGAGTCCCAAATGACGTTTCTGACTGGACGTCAGACGGGTCAGAAAAGTGCAGAACAAGTCTGTGATCAGCTCCACGTGCTTCACTCACAAACTTCCCCACCACTGAGTCCAAACTACACTGCCTCCTCAGCAGTGCACACGCCAACACCAACACCAGCGGCATCCTCACTGCACTTTGACGGATAGAAAATAAACCTGTCCCGGGTGTCCATTCTCCTTCCAAGCGCACAGGCTCATACCCTCTGCAGTTTATTACCTACTGCTTTTTCCAGTCAAGCCACAGGGATTTTACCCCCCCCATTTCCCAGAGATCATATCAAAATGTAAACGCCACAGAAAACGGCGTTCCACATACTCAGCCTAAATTTTCCCTGCCTTCATTTGTACCTTGGGTCCAGCGCAATGGGTTACCCTGAAATCCTCCTCTTCGCTATTTATACTCTGTTCTACAGCCAAGGATCGATACGCGTGAAACTACAGCTTCAAATTTATCCCCACCATTGGGCTTTACAGCCTTGAAAACTAAGTCACAAGAAGAGAAATGCTGCCAATTCTTTAAAGAAAACTTACCCCCATTTCTCCCTAAGCCTGGTAACAAACGCACTCGTGACTTTCCAAAATAAACCCAGGCCCCTGTCTTATAAAGAAGCAGCTCTTTAGACCCAGAAGCGTCGCTGCAAATATGTGACTGTAGAGTAGGCTTCAATTTCCATAACAAATTTCAGCCAAGTAGTAATGGCCAGTCATTTATTTCAAGTCTGTAACCAAAGCAATAGTATTTCCGAGGTTTCAGCTTCCACTCTTAATACGCCGGCGCAACTCGGCTGCAACAGTGGACCCATTAAGTTGTACGTAGGGTATTTTAGTCTGATTACGCACTGCGCTTTGCAGAGAACTTATTTACTTGTACATTCAGCTCTTTCTACAATAAAGTATCATCTCTGTTTTCCTAGAGAGATCACAAAGGATGCATGTGGTATGCTTCAAATGTTAGTATTATATGTATTATCAAATGTATAATATTAATGTCCATTTCCCCTCCTACCCCGTTGGCTTTGTTTCGATTCGAAGTTCTTTGGTGGAAGGATTGCTTCACTCTGTGCTTGCCCAGTCCTGGGCAGAGTCCGTGTGAACTATTGTAAAGGCAGATGAAAAATAAAAGGGTTGACAACTCAACTTGATAGACGCTCCTGAAAGTGAAAGATCCATGTTGCTTAAGACTCTTGAACCCAAAAGCCACCATGACCCAAGATTATGTTGTTGCTTTAATACCTAAAGCAAAGCTTATCCAAAAGAAACTAGCCCAGCGGCAGTATGAAATACTAAGCTATCCTTCTGAAGTAAGCAATATTTAAAAATGCAACTCATCCCTCTATGGCTTTGTTTTTTCTGCGAGCCTTTAGCAAAAAGAAGAGGACCGCACCCACCGAGATACCTGCTGTTACCCCACTTCCAATCCCCACCAGGAACACAAACAAGGCCCTTCTTTGCCAAGAGTCCTGCTGCCATTGTGACAGGAAACTGGTGCCGTTCCCTCCATTTCCTTCCTTTTTATATTCAGCAAGTTTCTGTTCCAGGGTCAAGGACTTGTAGAAGTTCAGCTCTATTAAGTCAGGAGGGATCACCCTGAGCCCAAAATAGATCCTCTTGACCAGCTTGAATGTCTTCATCAGCTGCACATCACATCGGTAGGTCCCTGCATCAGCTTCCTTGGCAGGGGAAAGTTTGATGATGTAACTAGGGGTCTTCAAAGGCTTGAAAAGCATGTCATTTGTGGTGATAATGCCTCTGGCAAGCCTCCAGGTGTAGATAAAGGCCCGGCTCCCAATGCCGATCATCTCAGAAGTCAGGCAGCTAAGCTCAAATGGTTTACCAACACGAACAGTGAAGTGGAGTAATCCACAGATCCAGCTGGTCAGACAGTCTGACCTGCGAAAGGTACAGTGCCTCCTTTTCCCGTCAGAACCAATCTCACACATTTCCTCCACCTTGAAGCCTAGCCCACAGGTGACACTGCAGGATGTGGCGCTGACAGCGACTTTGGCCGTAGCTGACTTGAGCTTCTCTGGGATGGTAACGGTCTCGAGAGAAACTGCCGAAGGCAGGCAGAAAGCAAATGTGAAAGTCCCAAGGATGAAGCTGCTTTCTGAGGTCTTCATATCACAGTAGTCAAGTTGATAGACCACTTCTAAGCCACTGGCTTCGAGTAGTCCAGCAAAGGTAAATCATTCTTTATGAAGGCTCAATCTTAAGTATTTCTAAAATTTCAGTTGGCTTTGCGATCTAATCCTCCAAGATCAAAGGCTTGAATTGGAGTATGACACTGCTGAAGAAAATGTCACCTATTAATAGGCAGATTGATGTTTCCCCCCATGGGTTCTAATTTCTACAATACGTTATTTTCCCATTTAGAAGAGACTAAACTCTAGCAACAAGCATCCCTTTGACCAAATAAATAAATAAATACATTCTTAGGGAAAGGGAACAACTTAAAAGGCACTTCGAAAGAACATTTCCTGTAAATAATATTGTTGCTGAATTTCCCTAACCCCAAACCATAAGACAAGGTCCATAACACAATCTTAAAACTCCAACTGAACGCCAATAAAACTTAAGGAAAAATATACATACCATCCATGCTTGGAGTACTGCCATGAGGATTTGTATCACGAAAATTAAAAAGCATGCCACAGCTCTCCAAAATCACAAAGATAACCTTTTGATCTCAAGTGTCATCAGAGCATCAGATGTTTAAGGCACATTGGAGCGTGTCAACGCCATCACTTACGTTTTAGGCTGTCTTCTCTCTAAAAGGACACTGGCTATTTTGTATATGAAGGAAGGCCGACTCAAGTTTCTGCCCTCCCTCCCACGGCTCAGCTGATGTTCTGCGACACCGGGATTCTGCTGTGAAATTACGATGATGTCATAACCCCACGTTTCATTAGATAGAATGACTGAACACAGAACGTTGCACACATCCGAGAAAGCACCTTACATGGAGCTGGATGAAAACTCCCGAAGGACGGAAATATATTAAAATCCGGAGCTAAGTAAAGCCAGGGTGCCCTAATCTGAGCCAAATGTCAGCATTCGGGTAAACTGGCAGGGGGTTCAGGGGGAACAGTCGGATTCACCACTAGCAGATGTGGGCACAAACCATCCTAAATTCAAATCCAAGGAAGCATTTACACGAGTTGTGAATACGGCCCTCCAGGTTCGACTACTGACTCGAGGCGTGTTCTGCCAATAGTCACAAATCTTCAAGTTCCAGCGTACGCAACACGAACGTGGCAAAGCTTAGGTGTTTCGGAAGCGGAGGGGTCCAAAACAATGATTTACAAAGCATTTTGAATGGTCTCAGTGGAAAGGTGCAATAAGAATGCCAAATGCTGCGTGTTGCGGGGTAGTAACACGGTATTTACTCTTGGTAGAGCAGTATGCTGTTGTGACAACAGTGCAGTAAATAAACACTATTTCTGGCCGGCAATTCAGGCGTGAGTTTTACAAAGGGTCAGGACTGCCTGCGATTACATTACAATAACATTTCTATTTTCCATAAGGTCATCAAAAAATACCTGCATCTCTCTTACTGACACAGTTTGACTACCAAAACTGAATGCACGTTTAAACAAGCCAAATTACTGTTCACTATTGAATGCTACTTACTGTCTCCATCTCATGGTTTATGGTCAGCAGGCTGTCCAAGTACTTGAACACTCAAATCAATTTTCATTTCACTTTTTCCTTATGACCCATTTCAGTTTCTGCTTCTCCATCCTGGAAGACTTGGACTGCATACACATGGAGGGGAGCATAAATTTAAAACACCTGTTTGCACTGGGCAGAACAAGGATACCTTTTCTCAGGCTAGGGATTTGTGTTGGTTTCTTAAAACGAGTTCGTTATGAAAAAACCCCCACTCGACTGCAAACCCCTTTGGGACAGGAAGTCTCTTGCGCTCATCCATCACAATGGGGCTTCCGAGCGCTACCACAACATAAACAACAATAGAAAAAGGAAATGCAGAGATTACCCCCAAGCTTAAGAAATAAAACATACCTCTTTATTTACAAACACAGATGCTAACAACACTGCTATATTTCAGAAATGACTACAAACAAGTCAGCCTCGAGCAATTTTATACAAAACTAGACACACAGAAATAAAAGACAGAAGAAAAAAAAAAATATACACTGTACAATGGGTAGGGGAAGTAGAGTTTTAACAGAAGTGGAGGCTGGTGTCCATGGCTATACAGGTGCTGTAAACCAGTTTTCAGAGCCTTTGCCTGTGCAGCCTGTGATGGATCCAGAGAGACTGCAGATGGGTAGTTGAGACAAAATAGGTTTGCATGAAAGATATGAGCTGTCCAGAGAGTAGGATGGGCAAGCAAATGAATACAGTGTATGTGAGAACGGAATCAAAAATAATTTCACTGGATGAAGCAGGTTAATGCACTGCCCTCCACTTCAAGAACAAATCCACCGAAGTCGGTTTGTTTGCCTAAGCTTCCGATTTAAAGTCTTTCTTCAGTGCCTACGTTTAAAAACCCATGCTGCTGCTGGCTGTTTTACTTAAAGTATATTCAACTGCAAACTAATACAGATACCTGCTCTTTTGAAAGTTAAAAGGGAGAGGGGAAGCATCAGTTGAATTCACTAAGATAAATGAGATGAATGAAAGTAGCTACACAAAGTCTAAAGCAGTCTGAAAAAGTGATACGTAACAAGACTGAAAACTTTATTATAAACCAGTTGCATACATGCTGCTCTGATATACACCATGTGCAAGCTGCTGAGAAAGCAAGGACAGAGAACAAGACTGCGTTCCCATTTCGCCATGACATGCTATCTGCCAAACTTTTGCCAGAATAGATACTCTCCTACTCTGGGACTGAAAAAAGATAACTTTTGAGTCAGGTGTATAGAGTCCACCCACTTCTGAAAAAAAAGGATGCTTGCTGCAAATACTGATGAGCCTTCATTTTTCCTGCCACTTGTATACATCATAGCAACCTGATGTTTCTCTGCTACACGAGAAAAGTGTGAGCTGTGTTGTGAATTAGATAACAACATCCCAGCACACAGGGCTGCCAGCTTTTCTCCTACAAAGTGAGACCATAAGAGGTGATGACACTCCGTATGGCAGTTACAAGTATTAAACATTTTAGCCTTTATAAAAACGGCATAAGTGTCAAACAAATTATTGACTAAGATCCCAAACCAAACAAAAGCCAACTCAACTGCAAATCGAGCTCAATTAGCTGTTCATTTATGCATACTCCATTCCTCCATGGGTCTGATCCTTTCATATAAGGAACCTGCAGCTCCGTCAAGTTCACTGAGAGTGCAGGGTACTCAGCACACTGAAAGACCAGATACACCATTTGTAGGGTATCCTTTACCTTAAAGATCATTAATAGTTTGCAGAAGGATTTTTCCTGCCTACCAGTGTGGTGAAATGCAAATGAGAACAAGTGCCCCATCCACTCGTTAGTTAATTCAGCAATGCTGCTTACATATTAATCGGATGAACGACTATCATTTATTCAACGAACATGGAAGTGTTAAGGAATAAGCCTGGCTGGAGTGTCTCCAAAATCAGCCAGTTCTCTTTACCCAGAAAAACAGCATCATAAAGATTACACCAGAGGGACAAAAAGGGCTAGTTTTAGGGTTTCAAGATGGACTTTTCTGGGCTATTGTTCAAGGTGTTGGATACTGAAAATAAAAGCTTGCTTATCTATCGAATACCCAAAGACTTTTCAAATATATGATAGTTTCTACTTCTTTTCCAGTTGCCAGAACAGATCTACAAAAACAAAAGCCAACTCCCCAAGCCAGGGCATCCGATACGACTTAAAAGAAAAAGAACGATCACTGCAGGTAAAGAGAGGAAGTAGCAAAACGCAACCTTTTACATCTCAACCTAAGAGCAGGACACAATTTCTGGGATCTCTTATCTACATTGGTTTCTATTCCTTCTCCTCCCCGCTTCTCCAATTCTCTCATAAAGAAGGGGCAGCCCTCAGTTCCTATCTGTCACTATAACAGGTACTCATTTTTTTTTGCAGAGACTGTCCTGATCTCTGGTATCAAATCCTGACAACCAACCGGTGATGGCGCTGCAATGGGGAGGTGTGTGCATGAAAATGTCAGTTTTCCATACAGTTCACAGTATGGTAGCATAGGCAGCACAGAAGATAAACAATAAAAATACAACAGCTTATTCCTTAAAAGACAGTTAACCAAAATGAAATGGAGCGTGGGGCACACTGGCACAGGATACAGGGTTCTGGGAATAAAGTGTTCAGTGTTCTTCAGTTCCCAAAGTAAAACATTGGAAAGAAACCGAAAGTAGGCGTGCAGCCTAGAAAAGCAGTGTGGTGGCAACCAATTTGCTTTGGGGAAACTTAATGCAAGTCAACAAGGAGGCATTCCACTTAGCTTCCTTGTGACTCTTTTGTCCTGAGAGTCAATAGCGTACACTCTTTTGGGGAGAGGGGACTGAAGAGAAGGAATGAAGGTGGTTTCCTCTTCCATAATTCACTTCTTATAAAAGTCACTCCCTGCATCCATGAGCAATCAGGTTCCTGTATTAAAGTCAGTCCATTATCTGACTGAGTAC
>JAGPOW010003356.1:1149127-1178637 GCA_030014935.1 Caiman crocodilus | reverse complement strand
CTTCCATAATTCACTTCTTATAAAAGTCACTCCCTGCATCCATGAGCAATCAGGTTCCTGTATTAAAGTCAGTCCATTATCTGACTGAGTACTTTGTCCGTATTCCACTTAATGGTGCCAGCAATGGAAAGAACAGAGGAAGGGAAAGCAGAATGTCTTCATAACAGTTCTGAGATTGCACCACCTGCTAAAGAGATCAGAAACAGGTGAAAAATATTTCATCATCAAGACTCAGACACAGGCATTTCCAGAAAGTAGGGGCAACCAAATTAGGTAACATTGCCAAAAAGAAAGGTTAGAACAGAAAAACTGCTAGGTAAGGTGATGCTTTTCAGAAAGGTGACAGATGCCGCTTTGGTGATATCGCTATCTGGCATTTTGGAGTTGTGCTTAAAAGTCTGTAAATGGATATGAAGCAGAGCCCCATGGAAATCTATGTTTTCACTTTGCTTGCGTTTGAGCACACTTACCTGGTTTAAGTTTTGGATACTAATGAATTATACAACTCAGAACAACACACAACAAAAACCAATAAGTTCCACTTGAACGAAGACTGGTGTGGATTTTTCTATTGTTTCAACCTAGAACTATATAATAGCCCAGGCAATTCAATTCGTTTATGCTGAGACTCATTGCAGTAAGGGCCACTTGAAGAAAAATGCATTTATTTCCAGACCAGGTAGCACGGGCAGAGATTTATCGGCAGTGGGCACAAGGACCCACGCGTCTGGCCTGTGCAGAGACAAGTTACATTATGGCAAGGCAGCAAACAGGTTCCAGAAGAAGACCATAGGTTGCATTGCTGTTTTAGTGTCTGACTGGCTACTTCACAAAGCAGCACTGCAAGGATCTAACAGCCCTAAGAAAAGGCAAAGACGGCAATGCCGGTCTTTGCTACGTGCACGCAATGTGTCTGCTCAAGCAGACAAGATTTAACACAGGAAAGTCATCTGAGTTCGTAGACCATGCCTCCCTTCCCCTGGTATAAACTGACAGCCTCAAGCCTACTTGCTTAAGACAAGGCCTAAATGCAGGAGAAACAAGAGAAGGGAGGATAGCTATGTCCGAGCACTGTTCACTAGAAGAGGATATGGTTTCTACAAGCCTGCAGAGCGCACTCTCCTCTGGGCAAGGTGTCTCTTGCTGTCCTAATCTGACTCACCACTCTCTCTTCCTATCAGCCACCGTTCCTTGGATCTACTGGATCTTAGGATCCAATACCATGGAGCTAAGAGCAGTTCTTTTGAGTCAATAGGATTGCATGGGGCTGTGCGCTAGCAGATCCTGATAGAAGACGAGTCCCACGCAGAAATACTAATGAACTGTTAATGACCATCAGGTTCCAGAACGCTCATGTCGTGCATTGATCTTACCAAAAAAAATAAACCTTACTAGTACCAAAAAATATAAACACTTAGAAAGGCTCTGTCCCACAACAACAGTCCTTCAGATTACTAAAGCTGGCAGGGAAACTTAAAGAAGTCTATTTTTATTTAATCGGTTATTTCATTAAAAATTAGGAAACTACCTTTTCTGACTGTATCTAAAAAATAAGCCGCCTCTGCTCCCCACTACATGCCACACAAGTATGCACATCTCAGCAGCAGCAGCAACAGGCTAAACCCCATGGACTTATGCGTGTCAGACTGCACCACACTAGCCTTACCTAGCTTTAAAAGTTCATGCATCTACAATGAGGTGCAAAAACCAACAAAGTAGGAGCTCATTTAAAATGCTGCTGCTCTCAAATCACTGAAGGGGGCACCTCTTTTAAAAGGTGCTGGAGAAAAGCCAGAAGTAATGCTGATTGCAAACTGCAAGAAGAATATAAACTGTGATTTGTCTGCAAAAAAAAGACTCAGACAAGTCAGCAAAAAAATGCTCATAAGAAAACGACGCTTCTAGGATTGTGCGAAAATAACATCTGCCAAAAAATGCAAGCAAAAAAAACCCCCTGCTACAAGTGCAATTTGGCTGCAGGTAGCCTGATTTCACGCTGCGGTGTAACCAAAGGGTAAGCGCTTGCAGTACGTTTTTTAAAAGCAATGAATCACTTCAGTTTGTTTTGCAAACAGTAGTGAAGTTTCCAGTGGGCAATCGTTTTCTATTATGACCATGTGAATTGAGGCATATTCGTTAGCAGTGTGATAAAAGAAAGTGATCAACAGGATGCAGAAAGCACTAACTGTTGTATTCATTTGGTCTTGAAACTGAATCCCATCCCTCCAGAATGACATGTGGGTGTAACTGGGATGTACAATGGAAGCCTGCTGGAGTAGTTAAGAATCTCTGGACACCAGGTATTACTTACCACCACATTTTTGCTTTAAGAGAAGGAATGCCTGGTTCTTAATTACCTGAACAATCAAAAGAGAGTTTTGGAGAAACTATCCTTGCTTTAGTAAGTTTAACATTTGAAGCCATTCAACACCACCCACACTGCATAGCACCAAGCTTGTTTTTGGCTTGTTTAACTTCAGGCAGGAACGTGCAACATATCAAACGGCTAAAAGGCAGTAATAAAAATGGTCTAAATTTTTGCCCTGCAAGGATGACAATTTTTCTTTTATCACATCCCCTTGATATGCAGAGGATAAGCACTTATCAACACTAATACAAGCAACATAACAGGAGCAGAGCAGGAAGGACAATGAGCAAGGTAGGTAACGTAGGACCAGCGGCTGGGGAAGGAAGGGGTGGGGAAAATTAAATCTGGACAGTATACAATCCACATCAGCAGCTGCCGAGTTCAAGGAAATGCAAATTTTTTGTACACGAATAACACCGTGTCTTAAGGTCTGGGCTTCATGCCTTTTACGAAGAGTTAGAAAATGAGGATCACGTGATTGAACAACTCCTGCTTTCCTATACCACACCTGATGGAGCCTTTCCAAACAGGCAAGCAAAGGAAAAGCAGTTTTCCAAAGAGATGACAGGTGTGTGAAACATGGGCCTTTCTTTAGGTCAACTGATTTCATCTGAAAAGGACATTGCCCTGTAGCTTAGACCCCAAACACAGGCTTGTATCCATGCACAGCAGTCCAAATGACCAGAAAGAGACAAGAGCCAGCAAATCCCACCCTCATTTACTGCAGCTCCACTCCACTAAGTTTAATGAAGTTGCTGCACAGTTGGAAGACAAAAAATCTAGCCCTTGTATTTTCTCAGTATCCATTTATTAATCAAATTACTGAATGAAGCTCCCATTCCCCTGCCAGATTATGGTGGTGCACATCTCCCCGTGGGAGGATTGGTTCTTTAAGTGAAATGAAGCTTTTATCTAGTGGAAAGTTACAGGTATAATATTCAGCAGAAACCACTCAAACAGGCATAATGATCTAATCCAGTAAAGAAAAGATGAGTTTTACTTAGCTGCTCGTTTAGAAGACGCCCAGAAAAGGGAAAGTAAACATTTTCATTAAGGAAAGTTACTGACAAGTCTTAATCCTTCAACAACAGCTACTTTTTTTTTTTTTTTTTTTTTTGGAAATCCACTGAATACTTCTAAAATTCCTCCATGCAGAATCTGTATGGGCATGGTGAATGGGAAGTCTTGTAAGGTAAGCAATGTTACACAAGAGGGAGTTATTTAAAGGGAAAAAACCCCAAAATAATCCCCAAGACATACAATATAACAGGAAAATCAATGGAATCTATAAAATGCAGGTGCTTCTGCACCGGTTATGGAAATTCAGCAATGCAAAGCAGCCACTGCTAACAGCTACGTTATACGGCAGCTTTTCCCTTCTCAACAATTTGCTTGCACAAATTTTAGATTCTTTGGCACATTACCTACTACCAATGAAGGCACAGAGCTATAGTGCAAGCTTCAAAATCCCCCTCTATTTCCATTCTTTCCTGTCAGCCTTTCCAAGAGACAGCCTCTGTGACCAGCAAACAATGTTATTATGAACGCCAGAGCTGACACAAGCTACTGAAAAGAATCACAGCACCACCACCATTTTTGCTTTTTTTGGAATATTGTATAATTGATATTAAGAAAAGACCTGCTTTCTTCATTTGCAACAAGCTGCATGCATTAATTTTGCGTTTCCTTTTCATTCTGTGTTGAATATAAAATCAGTTACATTTGACGAAAAGTAGAATTTTGCCTCTCCTTGACAGCAGCTAAACACTTAGTAAGCAAATGCCATTTGGGAAGATAAAGTGCTATCAAATCAGGGTCTGAACAAAGCAAGGCCACCAAGCAAGCCAACAACGCTCACCCTGGGTCCTTACCTGTCAAAGGCTGTCCCAGCTCCGCCTGCACTTTACCCTTCGCTGCTCCTTCCAGAGGTAAAGCACCTCTGTCCCCTTTGTAGAGTTTCGGTTTAAATGGAGAATCTTTCTCTTTACCTTTTGATCCTTTAGGCCTGCCTGCTTGCTTCTTCTTGGATTTACCATCTCCCTTCACACCAAGCAGCGGATGGACTTCTATAGAGAGAGACAGAGAGGTGTTTAGAATATTCATGTCAGGATAACTGCAGCCACTGGAATGGTAAACTGAAAAGTCACTTCTCCCTCAGCCTTCACTGCTCCTCCTCACATTTTCAGTATCGCAGGAAAGGATGTACATGTAAAAAGGAAACATTTTAAAATCCTATAAAAGTGACTGACCAATGTAATTTTCTCGAAGTGAGACAATATCCACCCCCATCATTGTGTCTGTCTGGACCCTATGGGGTGAAGATAAATGAAGATCAGCATTAGGGCAATGATGGCTGCAGACTGAGTGGCACAGTCTCTCTATCACAGATCAGTATTAATGCAGCTGGAGAGAAGGAGTCTCACATGCTGCAGTCAGTGTTTGCCCACAAAGAAATTATTTTGCTTTAGCAAAATGTGATCCTTTGAGGGAAAAAGTGTAGCAGCACAAAACCAAAAAGAATTTATTCCACTACTCCTGGTTCCAGTCACAAAACTCCAATATAATCTGACTTGATCTTTTTTTGATCTGTTGCCATATAATATGGCATTTCCACTGATGTAAGCCAGGGCTCTAATGTTATTTTGGCATTTTTGCAGGACGGAGCAGTGTAAGCAGAGGTGAGCTTTTTAATGACAAAGCTGTTCCAATTTTGCCTACCTAGTTGTTGTAGGTTGAGTGTTGGACGAAGTACAAAGAGCACAAAAATCAATTGTTTTAGAATGACTCTGCTTCTGTCTCAAAAAAAATGTTACAACAAACTAGATGTGGGTGTGCAGTGACAATACTTACTATAAAGAAAATAATACTTCTGGACTATTAACCCAGAGGAGAATTGGAGAGTGACTATTTAACTCCTGGTCCTCAGACTGGTGGGACCTGGAAAGACTGCAAAAGTGAAACCCACAGAGCAGAATGGGCCTTAAAACGACAGCCGATGCCACTCACCATCATTGGGTACTCCTTGTAGTTCGATGTTGGTCGTTTTAGGCTTCTTCTTTGGTGGCTGCGGTCCATCAGATGAAGACTGTCTCTTTTTCTCTGAGCCTATTCCGTCATCTGTTAGAGAGGTCTGAACAGCATCAGGTGGGGGCCCATAAGGGTTTTCCTCTGGGTCTTCCACTTCAGGAGCAATAGGTAAGTACAGCAGAGCCTTGGAGTCCTCCAGTTCTTCATCGCTGTAACAGACAAAATACTGTTTGAACCATGCGCCTTTAATACCCTTCCTCTGCACATCCATAAAGGACAAGCTGTCTCTGTAGAAGGCAGCCACAGACCTGCATTTCAGAATACTCTTCAGTCTGAGAGGGCAAGAAAACAAAAATACACATTGCTTGTATGAAAAAATATTCGAGAAGTGGAAATGCAAGGAGAGGAAGCATGCAATCCCTGAGAGACATAACTTGCACACAGCTGTGCTGAACGATTATGCCAGCTTCTCTCATACGGCAATGTACAGGGGACTGTATCTCTCCGATGCCCACGCTGGTACTAGAAAGAACTGTACCAAGACAAAGACTACTTGCAAGTAGTGTAGCCACTTTTTAATGGATAAACGAAGTACCTCTGGCAACATAAAAGGGGGTAGAGACTGCTGGGTGAAAACAGTACATGCACCCACACTTCCCCTGCAGCAAATAAAATCTAAACCGCAGCAGTTTAGCCCCGATTTCCTGAGGGATAAGCTATTACAGCATGGATTTCACTTGCTGCAGGGTAAGAACAGCAGTTGATGAGCAGCAAATCCTTTACCTGCATTGTCCATTTGTCCAATGCACTTGTGTCACTGGTCTCTGCCTCACAGCAACATTTGTTAGAGCACAGGCAGCACTGCTCTAAGGCAGCTATGCCACTCGCAGAGTGGTGCCACCCTGGGGCAGGATGGACATACCCTGAAACTAGCAGATTTAAAAAGGAAGACATGGAAACAGCCTAGGGCGGGAGGGGTGGGAAAAATCAATATAGTCACCTGCTACAGAAGGCAGCAATGGGATCTACACTGGTTACATCTACCTCCTCATCCTCTGCAGCATCAGCACCTGCAGAAGGGAAAAGAGCATTGTGGACTCAAAGGAAAAAGAGAGAGCTGCTAAGTAAGAGTTAGCTGATACCCAAAAGTCCAGCAGGAAAAAAATAACCAAACTAAGGAACTAGACAAAAACCCCAAGGATGCAGTCTTTTTTTTTTTTTCCCCATACGTGACAATTAAATGATGTACTACTTCAGGAAGTGTCAGAATACAAATACAAGCGTTTTAGAATATGACCTCTAAATGATTTGATACGATTAAAGATGGAATCCCTTTAAACCATGAAGGTGCACATTTCCCCACCAGGCTGCTGCCTGTAGTGGTTGACAATAGTTTGGTCTTCCCTATGCTAATAACCAAACCATTCTTTCTACTGGAAGCTTCTTACGAGTGCAGTTTTTCCGACTGCAGACGGATACTAAAATTATATAGTATTGTTTCAAAAATCTATTTGGTCTTCTTAGTTATAAGCCTTTTTTATTAGGGTTGGGTGACAATAATAGATAAACAATTCAGATTTTCACCACTTCCTATCTAGTGATCTCCCACCTGAGAAAACAAATTGTATGCAACTAAAACAATACAATTAAAAACTAATATTATTCTTGGCGATTATAAAACTCCAGACCCTCAACAAATCTTAGATATTCTGCAAAACCTATGTTCAGCGTTTGTTAACAATGACAGTTTTACTGTCAGCGTGGAAGCTCCTAGCTTTACTGGTTTAATTATAGCCTTTGACTTCTCTACAAGACTGTTGGCACCACCAAGTGGCTAAGCTGTGCTGCTACCGATTTAAATTCAGTATTTCCACTCCTGGGCATGAGCCTCTCCAAAGCCTGTATGGTTGTTTACTGAAAATGGTTTGTCTGCACAGGGGCATGCAATTTTAAATGGGCTAAAAGCCACAAGTGCAAAAGTAATTTTTTCCATGAAATGCTGGATGTCAAATGTAAATCTCAGAAAGGAGAGCTGAAGTGAAATTCATAATTTTGCACACGCTCAATTCTCCTGGCTTTCCCATCAATGGCCTGGCTATACCACTTTTATCCTATCCCTTTCATTTCTAATCCAGTATGCGGACTAGGGGCGATTTAATAAAAATGCCACATCTAATCAGACCCTCTGTTACATATATACTTTGGACAGTACCTGTCTGCTCTGGTTCGCTCTTGTCTTCATCTTCAATATCAAACTCAGATTCCCTCTCTTCATATTCTACATTTTCATCTAGCTCTTTGAAGTCAGGTGCAAAGGCACTCCAGTTTTCCTACATCACACATTTCAGAAAGAATTTACATTGGGTGAACAAAAAAGGAGCTGCACTTAGGCAACTATATAATTATACAGTAGCTCTAGCTCTTCGGCAGAATCCCACAAGCCACACGTACTATCACAAGACCAACCCCTCTGACAGCTGCACTCACATGGCAGTCTAAAAACTGGCCAAGTTAGTTTCTGAAGTAAACATGCCATTATTAGATTTTTATTACTTTAGATCTTGGAATAGCTTCCCTCATTGATAAGGGCTTCCATAGCCCAAGGGAGGCATGCTGCGCTTCACCAACTTTCTGTGCAATTATGTTTTCAGATCTGCTATCACAGAAAAATAAATTCAGAAGGACTCTGTTCCCATGTCAGATTTCAGACTCTAACGCCTACATTACTAAGCACGGCATTTAAGCACCAAAATAGGTCCCTCGTGTGCTTAAAATTAGGTATATAGTTAAAAGATAGTGCTGAATTCTGACTATTAAAAACCATATTGAAATAATCACCCTCTGGAACATCCCTTGCCAAAACACACAATACGGTCTACTTAGCTGATGTTAATGGGGTACTCTTCCATAGGGAAATGAGTCAGCAAAACACCTACCACTTGGTTCTGAGCCCAAATGGACACAACACCGCTGGAAATAGAAGCAATGATGGGTCGGACAGGATGCCACTAGATTTATTCGGATAGAAGAAAAAAGGAAAAGTTTATTTTTTTGCACCTTATTCTTAAGAACCGAAGGAAAACAAAGCTTAGGAAATGTGCACTTACTGCAACATCTAGCAACAGCTCCCCTCTGGTCCCATGGAGGATTTTTACTAGGTTCCCAATGCTCTTCTCCCAGATGTACAGGGCGTGTTGCCGTGCTGATCCTGCCACAATGTACTCCCCATCCCCAGAGAAACAGCACTTCTTCCATGGTGTCCTGTAAGCAAAGGAATTCATAGAGCAAAGCACCTAGTTACCAATGGTACCACGTGGAAGGAAAAAGACGGGAATGAGTTATGAAGTCCTCTTGGGTAGCAGCAAACACACAACCCTGTAACTCAAGGCAGACCCACCTCTCTCTTTACTGCTCCCTACCTGTTCACTAAATCCTGCAGCTTCTGCATGGGTTCAGGCTCCCCATCTCGCCCACAGGTTAGGATTTCCCGGCCATCGTACACACGGATGATTCGGTCAGCAGTGTTTATTAAAAAGCAGCTGGGGGAGAGAGACCACAGAGAGTTCATGACTTTGAAAAAAGGATTTCTTTAAATAAATGTCTAAAAAAATATTCTAAACGGAACTTGACAAAACCTAAACGTCTGAACTGCTTAGCTCCCACAATCCCCACTCAAGGATGATACCCGAGCGCAAACACTTGGCACAGCTGGACCCCACATAAACAAGCCTTTTTTTTTTAATTGCATACATCTATGCTAACAAGAAAAAACATGCACAAAAGACATGTATTAATTTTATCTCTTCAAGTTATCCTTGAAGTTATCATTTAAGACAAGCTAACTCTATTAAATCAATACCGTGTTCTGACATGTATTAACCACTGGATTTTCCCTCTGTACATAAGAAAAGGCCGTGTATGTTGCCAAGATTCTTCTGAGTTTCTGTGTTGCAATTGCCATGATCCCAAAAACGACTCATTTTGAAGCCACAGCAACACGTACACAGCATGTTCTCAGAATATTCTATCCAGAAGACTGCAAATTCTAAACCAGAATACAAGCCTTGGAGCGCTGAAGTCCTTCAGCTGTTGAAAAATATCTGTTTTTACAACAGGAGCGACAAGTCTCTAGTTCTAGCAGGTAAGAAAAGGCTCCAAAAGAGTTGACTTCTAACAAGGGTCTCTTCACAGATTAAAAGACACTCTGGTAATTGACTCCATTCTAAAAATGATTTTGAAATCTGTCCATTCACCTCAATTCAGTTCACCTGTAAAGACGGCACTTCTGGGAACAAACCTCCCACTCACCTTCCTTTGCGAGCAAACTCGATCGATTTAATAGCTGTGGTGTTGCTGGTTCCAGTTGTTACTCGGAAAGAAGCAACCAGATCCTGGGTATCCGTTTTTAAAACCAAGATCTGAAGATTGAACAAACAGAAATTAATCAGTTTTCCTTAATGACCATTCCCAATTCAGTACGCACGCCACCCACTCCTAACAAGGCTAGCATGAGGCTACATAATCTAGATCAGCAGTTCTCAGCTTATGTAAACCCAAAGTACTCATGTGGCCCAAGGTCCCCCACTTTGGAAAATGCCAGCTCTTGTTCTGCACTCATTTTTTACTACAGAAAAACAGGAGGACATTGATTCAGTTGAAAAGAGCCCAAGATGACCACAACAGGTGAGAATGAATTCCTATTTGAAATCTCTGGGTTTATCTTGGGAATCACATCTAGGTGTTCACACACGTAACAGTGCTAACCTTATGTGGCACCCCCAGCACGCCTGAAAAGCTCTCAAGGAGCCCCAGGATGCTGCAGCACCCTAACTGAGAACGACTGATCTCAACAAAGCATGGAACATAGGGCCAGCATGGATGTCGTGTTTATACCGGAGTAACTAGCTGTTCTACAGTATAACAAAGTGGCAGATATAAAGTGCAGATTCCAAAACCAGATAAAATTTGCCCAACCTAGTGGAAAATTATCCCTAGAAGAATCAGGGGTAAAACACCGTAAGTTAAAACAGTTTACATGTCATCTGTGTGATATCCTGAGGCAGTTATTAGTATGGCAGTTGCTGTACGGTCTCCCAATTTGATTCAGATTTGCAGATTCGCTTGCTGAATTGGGCCGAATCAAATCATGGATTGAAGCTTCGTACAGCCCTAGTAGCGATTTGTTACCATCAAACTGACTGGTGCCTGCTTCTCTGCCATCTAGTGACCAGGCACAGTAACAGCTGTTTACTATGCGACCTACCTTGGGCCAGCCACACATCTGGCCATTCCAGCTCCACTGGGGTACGTGTTCCTCTGCCCATGCCCTCAGGTAAGTTTCTGGGGTTTTTGTTTTTGTCACTGATTCTTAAAATCCTTCTTAAAACTCATAACTTATGACTCAGTTTACCCATTCAGATAAAAAGGGACAAGGATTAAGGATTAAATCTGTGTATGTATATTACTCTGCAATCTTCTGCTAAAGTTGCATGCCTGCAGCCCTTCTTTTCAAATCATCTGTTTGTATGATAGGGGAAAAACACACTCCCATAAACCTTGTGAAAAACAACCGCTATTTGAATACTTAGCTCTTCAAAATCACTTTTCCATCCAAAGATCTCTGACAGTCAAAACACTCTACCAGGCTAGGTCAGTGCCAGTGAAGCAGTAACAATTCAAGAGGCTCTCCTGGGCCTCACTCACACATTAAAACCAAGGGCTTCACTCACAGAAGGGTCAGGCTCCCTAAAAGGGAACTGAATTAAAGCTAACTCATCCAGCACAACAAGGTCTCACCTTTCCCTTTGCATTGCCGGTGTAAATATATTCCCCTCGCCTATCAAAAGAAGCTACCACATTCAAATCGGAATCATCATCCACGGGGAGAACAACATGTTTGGAGTCTGAAAGCGTTAGCATCACGGGTGCAGATTTCATAGGACATACCAAAACTCTGTTCCTGCAGAGGAAAAAGGGAAGAGGTCGGACTTAGGCACTCTAGGTTCTTTAGGCAAATCTGATCTCTTTTATTAAACCAACTCAACAGCTGGAAAAGTTCTTCTTAGCAAGCTTTCGGGTTTAAATACCCTTGGTCTGGCTGAGGAAGCACTTGCAGTCGGTGCTCTTCCTGGATGGAATGAATAGTAAAGAAGCCATAGGCTGGTATGCAAGAGGTAGGAGTCAAACCTTTTCTTGATTTAGCACTTTCCCAGCAGGAAACATCCTGAAAATCAGGAATTACAATTCTGAAGAGTTAAAAAAATAAATTTGCTTATTCCTCCATTTTATTTCTGTCCCCAAAAGCTTGGTTTTATTGCAATTCTGTTATGCAGGGTTCATGCTGTAGCTGAACACCATTCTTTTGCTTTACAGAACCTAACAAGCATGTTGTCTTAGATTACAAAACAACACTGAAGAGAGTATTTGATCAGCCCCTTAAAGCTTTGGAAAAAAGCTTTTTCCATGAAACTTACTGGTCTCGAGGATGGTACTGCACTTTCAGGATGGGCGAAGGGAACCGAAACCTCTGGTCACAGTCTCCGGACAGAACGTCCCACTGCGATACAATGTTATCGGTTGAAGCGCTCACTAACTTGTGACCATCTCGGCTCCAGCTAGCGAGGAAAGAGAGAGACTTAGTCACTGAGTTTATGTTTAAACACATACACAAAACCTACGTTCACCAAAACCTAGCTGAGATGATCTCCAAGAGCTGACGTGATCTGTGAGAATCATCAGCTACAGCAGCAAATCTGTTAGTCGGCTAGACAGCTGCGTACACCTTCAACAGCCTGAGCATATATAATGTCTTTGAAACTCATTTATAGGATTAGATCCTATGAAACGCTCGGTTAAACTGTAACTTATCAGCGCTAGTGCAGTATATTAAGGTTAATTTATGACTTAGAGAATCTGGCACCAGTTTCTTACGTCCCATTCAAACTCTCGTGTGAAATTTCTCACCATAAAGAGCAGACAGGGTGGATATGAGCACTTATGATTTTTGCTATGCCTCTTGTCAAGAAGTCCCAAATGACAATGCGTCCATCGTTGCAGCCTACCGCAAGCAGCGTGCCCCACCTATTAAAGGTGCACGTGAGAGCCATGCTAATGCAGTCCAGCGTCCCATCGGCTTCCTGGAAATAAACCAGGACAAAAGAGATGGTTCGAAAATAAACTTTTGAATCTATCCCCTTCTCAATTAGGAGGGCTAAGGGTCAGCTGCTCTAAGGACGGGCGACCAGGGTGACAAGGAACATCCCCGCCGGTTTTATCCCCAATAATCAGGAAAAAAGTGGTGTTTCTAAAAGCCATTCCATGTTAACAACTTTAATTAGGAAAGCATGTTTCAATTTCTCCTTTCCCAAGCCGAAACAAAGACAACAAACGGCAAAATAATATCTAAATTAACGTTCTTCTTTAAAAATGAAGGAAAATTGAAATAACGATCTTGATTCCCAACGGCTGTCCCTGTCAAAAAGCCGCGACATCGTCCCAAGTCAAATCAACCCGCCGCCAGATTAATTCCGGTTTTTCTCGCCGTGCCGTACGAACAAACCATCCTTTGGCCCCGAGGAAACGCTCAGCGCCAAGCTTTCCGAGCGCCCGTCCGTCTCTCCTCGACTACGCCTGGCCGCTGGCGCCGCACCTGCCCGCGCTCCCGTCACGCCTTTATTTTGGGGGGTGGACTGGCCAGGGCAACCAGCCCTCCCCGGGGGAAGCGCAGCCCCCTCGCGGTTGCTGTCTGGCACCAGGGTCGCGGTTTTTATTGCTGAACGCTGCCGAGCGGCCATGAAGACCAACCCGATCCATCCCCAAGCCCGACGCAGGCCGGAAAAGGCATTTACCTCGGGGTAGTTCTGTCCAAACGACTCTGCAATGAAACGTAAGGAGCCGTTAGGGACAACAAACTCTTAGTTGTTAAAGCCTAGAGGTACAGGCCCCCCCTCCTCCTCCTCCTCCTCCCCCCCCCCGAGCGCTGTTTGGTTATAACGCTCATTTCACTCCGCTTCGTTATAGGGGGGAGTGGAGCGAGCAGAGCTGAGCCCAGGAGGAGGGACTCATTACGACGCTGCACCCGGCGGTGGGGGGGGAGGGGGGCGAATTGGGGGGGGTCTCACCGAGCAGCTCCAGGTTCATCTTGTCCGCTGCCCCGCCCCGCCGGAGGACCCCGGGGGCCTCGTGCCGTGGCCAGGCTGCCCTTCGCTGTGCCTGCTCCGCCGCCCGGGGTCCTTCCCGCAGTCCTCCCCCGCCCAGCCGCGGAAGGCGAAGGAGGCAGCGCCGCGGCCACCTCAATGGGGGGCGGAGGGAACGCGTCCGGCTGGAAACGCGAGCGCGGCACAAAGGTTCCGGGCGAGCAGGGGCCCGCCGCCTTGCACCACGCTTGGGAATCACCCATTGAATGGGACCAACCCCGCCACCCCCGCCCCAGCATGCAGGCTCCTAAAGTGCCTCGGAGTAGGTGCAATGCCTTAGAGAGGTCACATCTGCTCCAACCGGAAACCCAGCTCCAGGCCTGCTCTTAGACCATGCAGGAGGAGGCAGAGGTACAGCCTCCGGGCCAGGACAGATCAAGCCTCAGATGCTGGCAGCTGGAAGGGCGAGGGAAAGAAACACCCCCAGTCAGTCCCAGGTCGCTCGCCCTTGCTGCAGCACACTAGAGACTGGGCACAACGGCCGAGCTGGGAAAGGGTAACAGAGCTTTTTAAGACCGGATGCTTCACAGGAGCCGACAGCGTCCAGTGTTCAAAAGATGGCAACATCAGGAACTCTATGAAGCCTTATTCTTGCTTTAAAGCAGGACGGCCAGTTTTCTTCTTGCTCCTTTGAATGCAAGTGGGTAGTCTAGTAAAAGACGGGCCATTTCAGGACGATAAATTCAGACACAGCGCTGTTGTAAATCCGTTGCATACCTCACCTTGAGTAGAGCACTGACTGCAGTTGTCCCAACTTGGCTCTGTTCCCATAAGTGGGAGTTTGTGTTGGGGTAACTTGGTCACTCAAGCCGTTCATATGGCTGTGTGTGTCAAATCACATATGCAAGGCCACTCAAGCCATTGCCAGACCAGTTATAAAACAATCAACTGTATTCCATTTTATTTTCCGAAACTGTTCATTGGAGAGACTGATTGGCAAGATAACCCCAATGTCATTCATAAGATCAATATTTTTTTATCAGTCTAGGGAACCATTTGTTGCAAGACAGGATTTTAACACTGCTCAGCCATTTTCATGTTAAACATCCTGAAACTGCACGCTCAGGGGGGCTGAGGAAGAGCTCCGGCTCTTTTCCTGGAGGATTACGCACCCTCATAAGAAAGGAAGTCTAGTCTGTTATCGGAAGGCCTGTGGCAGAGTTCAATCCTGTGCAGTAGCTGTGAGGAAGAGTCTTCTGCAGTTTACACTCATTGAAGAACTGCAGCTATTTAAATCAGTAAAGGCTCCTGCATCTTAAGATCAGACCATGCAATTGAAGGACAAAAGAAAAAAGCTGTTTCTGTCAGTGTGATGTTCTCTTGAAGCAAAGAGGGTTGCATGGAAAAGCAACCATTTCAGACTGCAATGGGACAGGGGACTTCTCCCTCCCCCAGCTCAACTGGTGGTTGCATCTGGCACAAAAGGTGAATGGTCTAGGTTCCAGCAATGAGGAAAGCAGGGGTGATGGACAGGTGGCAAGCAACAGCTAGCCTTTGGGCCAAGCTGCCTTAAATTCAGCCCACTGCTCCTATGAATCTGCTGACCCCTGGGCTTAGCAATTCTCAGAAGACAAAGAAACAAAAAAAGACACACTCAGTCCAAGAGTCACTCTGGCCCAAAACGCACACAAAAACTCACATGAAAGGCTTCTGCATGTCCAATATTAGTGGCAGCAGTCCAGTTATTCCATGTCTAACAAGCAGGGTTTGCACCACAGGTAAACCTTGCCAGAGAGCAATACAAAAAGGCTGCTCCTTGCACAAAAAGGGTAATGCTGGTGCTCCTTAGTTGGCATCCAGGGCTGGTACCCCACACCCTTTCCCTCCCCCTTGGTATGCTACTGGAGTTCAGTAGGAGGGTGCTATGGTGAAAGGGTCAATGCAGTGAAGGGAAGAAAAAAGCCAGACAAGGCAAAACATAAAACGTTAATGTCATCTTTATAATAAAAGCACGACATTCTGCACGTTCTAGACAATATCAGACCTATAAAACAGACAAGTCATAAATGGCACTAAAGTAAGTCTTAACCCACAGTCGCGTCTCTTAAAATACATGTGGACCTGGTACAGAAAGGAAGTTAGTTAGTACTACAGAAAGTTATACTACCATAGAAACATTTAAATTTGCTCATTATTTCATTCTCCTGGTTATTGCACTTTTTCCTATACACTTGGTAAGTCTGTTATGTTTTCTTTAACACTGTAATATACATCAGTCCTTTAAAATAAAAAGGAAAATACAAAAGTATACGGGCATTACAATGGATCTGTACAGTACCAATTTCTCACTTGCTCCCCTGACCCAAAATTATATAACTTTTCACCATTGAAGAATCTTTGCTCAAGAGGACGCTCAAATGAAGAGGACAGAAAGTTAAAAAGCTTTCAAGAAACAGTAGTGCTGTTTTAAGCCCCTGAGGGTGTTTAATGCTGATGGACTCCTATTTTTTTTCCTGGAGAGGACAGGTTAGTGTCTTGAAGACCAGAGTTACTTCTAGAGGTTCTACATCAAAGATCAGCAAGTCCCGAGAATGCAATATGAAAAAACAACATGCAAGAGGAAAACACAGGTAAGAACAATTACTCCTGGGAGGAATAGCAAGGGGTTGCTCTTCCCTTCTCCAGGAGAGAACTTGTCTCCATACATAAACTCAAGCCATATAAACAAATCTCTTGCCCTCAAGGAGGAAGAGGATAGCAACACCAATCAAAGTGAGTGAAGGATATGGAACAGCTTGCATTTTAGCTAAAGTTCTTGCAAGCTATCCACTTTAAATCTCAGAATTAGGTTCAAGTAAAATACCCTATCCCAACCCACCAGCAGCCACCCCTTGAAAGAGCCCCTCAGGATATAAAGATTCAATTGCCAGCAATGCACAGTAAGCAGCAGCAGCCAGTCAGCAAAGAGCCAAAGCAGAAGTTCTCCAGGACAGCTATGATCCAATCTTCCACAGCATTGAGAAAGCATTTTCTTCCAGTTCATCCCACCACATGTAGTGTTTGGAGCATCTGGCCAAAGACATTCCAGAAGAGAGCAACAGCTGAAGAGCTGCCTTGTAGCTTAACTAGGCTGACCCATGTCCTAGCACCTTCCAAATGCAAACTTCACCTTTGCAGCTAGGTCTGCTCAGTAAACAAGTTGTATCCTATGCATCACGGGCTTCCACCTTACTGACTAAAAAACACAAAGCAAAAAACAAAAACAAAAAAAACACAGCTTATACTGGAGCACCCGTTACAGCTCAGGGTAGCCTCAGTGAATTTTAGCAGACATTTAAATCCTCTGAGGCTTAAATCTCTGCCTGTGGTCTTTGGAAGGGCCAGATATGAAAGCGAGTAGGTAGAATGGACTGGTTTCCAACCATTTGGATTTTGCACCAAGAGAATTTTGTAATGTGCACATAAAAAAAGGCACCCTAGGATTAATGAGCAACTGAGCCATCTTTTGTTGGTTTTCTTTTATAAAATGGGAGGGGGGAGGATAAAAAATGTGGAATGACACTGACCCTGGCACTCATCACTGATTTGGGCCCACATACAAGTGAGAGCTAGAGTACCTGTTAAGTTACAGTTTGCAAGTACATTTTACAATCTAGTGTCCAAGATACAGTACATTTAACATCTGCTCATTCTGAGGCTATAGAAGGTGGCTCCATAGGGTAGAAATAAAGCACCTACCCATGTTAAATTGTCAAAATTACACAAAATTAACAGCTACTCTGCCTTTCAGCCTGCTGGAATTGAACTCGAACAATACAAGTGGCTTTGGTTACACAATTACCTAGCAGAGCTTTTAATGAGATTATCCATGCAACTTGGTTTTATACTTTGCTCTAATGAAAAAAAGGTACCATTATTTGTATTCACACACATGGATATCTGCTATGAAACAAACGGAAAAAAAAAAAGTCAGGATGTGGACAAACTATGCAACTAACAAGGAAGTGGCTATACTAAACTGTGGGAGGGGGAAGGCAAGTGTTGGCTTGTGTGTTGTGAATATAGGAAAATCTTAGGGAATTGAGACTCTGAAAGAGATGGGAGCCTGCATTAAAAAGGCACAAGGTAAGATTCATGAAGTGGCCACGTGGAGGAAGCTATACAAGATATTTACATTTTATTTATTTATTTATTTATTTTTAAGCACAAACTATTTCTATAGCTGTAAGAGACTGGCCTGGAAAAACTCCCAGTTTGAAAATAAGGTTACTAGTCACCTGAGCACACAGTAAACAGATATCCAACTAATACTGCTAAAAAAACAAAACACTGGTGGCATAAATATGCACCAAAGCAAAAGAAGTTTCTAGCAATATTCTTGTTTTGAGAAAAAGATTGGTTCTCTTTATGTATGTGGTTTGCAGTTGCCACCCATTTCAGTTCAAGTTACTGTAGAAGCTGCAATCTGTATGGAGCCATCCAGCTTTTATGCCACCACAGGCCAGAGAATGCCCACTGTGTGTAGTTAAAGTCAAAAGCAGTCTTTGTTTAAAAGCATTATTTCAGTTTTATTGCACACAGAAAAGGGTTAAACTAGGCTGTTGAGTACCACTGCAGGATTATCTATCCCTTTTACTTTGTTCAAGCTGTTTAACAGGCAACAGGTTATTGGCTGTAGTTTTGCTTTGTACCACCCAGTAAAATTCCAGCAGCAAGGTGTAATAATTTCACATGCCTGCATGATTTTACAGAAGGCATGCCAACTTTCCTATTAAAAATGAAGCTACTGCATTCCCAACCCCTGCAATGGGAGGGTGCAGATGTGTCCAGGGACAAACTACCAACTACTCAGCTTCCTCACATATTATACCAAGGTGCATTCTCCCATTTAGCCCCCTTCCTCATAGCTACTTCAAAATTAAAGACCAAACTTGCCCAAGAAATGCAAATGAATCCTTGTGGCAAAGGTGTGTGCATGTGTGCTTTCAGGAAGAAACCTTCATCTCAGCCGGGAGGAGGCCTGTCCTATGCCACCCTCTCCCAGAATGAGGCCCCTAAAACAGCTGGATCACCGCCAAATTGCAAATCCCAAAGTGAAGAGATAGAGGAACTGACAGCCACCCAGGCAGAGTCACTGAAGAACAACAGACCCATTTCCCCTTGGATACTCTTTCACCAAGCTAATGGACTTAAAAAGTTGAAGAAACCTTATTTAAAACGTCTCTCAATAGTATAGCAGAATTTAAAACTGTTGTTGCCTTTACACTTGGTTCAAAGCAAAGGGAAGCATTTTAGTTAAAAGCCACCAACTGGTATTTTCCCAGTGGGTTTGGATAGCAGTCATTAGTTACTAACGACCTTTTTGTGTTTCTAGAATACCATGTGCAATTTCTCTGAATGATCTCAGCTGTCTTGCCAAAAGCCTGTAGAAGAAACCAAGGCCCTTTCAGAGACTTCAAGAACCACTATTAAAGCAAAAAGTTACCATAAGCAAGAATTCAGTTTACAAAAAGGAGTTTTGGGATAACGGCAAAACAAAGAAAAGGAGGGGAGTGGAACTTGTCAAATAGCTTATGACTCAGGGCATTTTCACTACTGTAGCAGTGGAAACTCCCCCATTAGGTAGATATGGATTCTTGGATCCTGTCAAATGTAAACATGCCAAGTGTTAGAAGCTAATACAGAAACACTCCTCATCGACGATAATCCCTCTCCCCCAACAAGATAGTTAATCCCCCCATACATCCAAACTCCATAGATGAGGGAAGCTGCTGTTAGAGAGACTAAAGGCCAACCACAGCTAGCAGCATACAGGGGAGGCAAGAGATGGAAATTGTTTATGTCTGCTACCACCAAGTAAGAACTGCAGTTCCTTGCAATCCAGCTGCTACCTGAAGCCCAAGATGCTTCTCTTTTCAGTCTCGAGGGGATTAGCAGAGATCCCTTTCAGTCCAAGAGGCTTACGTTCTCCATCTTTTATTTATTTACTCATCTTTGAAATAAAAGTGGGGGTGAGAGCAGGGTAACTTGCATTAATAGTGCGTACTAGAGTGGAATTTGTCTGGCTACCACTCAAAGTGGCATATCCAGAAGTCTCTCACCTTTGAGAGCAGTCTTTTGGTTGACATCTCCCACCCAACTCCTGTTACCCAGAAAGAGCTACTTCTTAAGAAGCCACCTGCAAGTAAGGGTCAGAGTCCTCCCATAATAAAACAGCTCTCTCAGGATTCCTTCAAGTAGAATCATCCAGCCCTTTGTTAGACTGCTCCGAGCTGGATTTGCAGAGTCTGTCCATGATCCCCTGCAGCATAGGCTGGACAATGCCCAGGAGAGGACGCTGGGAAGGGTCTCCATCCCAGCAAGCTTCCATCAGCTGCCAGCATTCCTCATCAAATACAGGGAGGCGCTCCGGGCGTACTCCTGGATAAGGAGAGGGAACAGGGTCTGGTTACTACAAAGAAATGCCGAGACAAGTAGTTCCCTCATTCTAGCCACTCTGGTACAAGCGACGTGACCAGCAACCGTCTTCTCCCAACACTGTTCTTAGCAAGGAAGACGCCCTTTCCCAAGTGCTGTTTTAATGCACATTTGGATAGAAAAAGCAGCAGAATCAGGAACCATCTGAAGCACTCTGAAGGCAACTGTAAAACAGTTCTTATGAGCTCTCCGAAGTCACTGAGACCAGAAGTAGTTGCACAGATTTTTTTTTTTTAAGCCCTAAATGAAAAAAAAAAAAAAAGGAGAGGGAAGAGAATAAAGAGAACTTCGTACAAAACCTCTGTACAGCATTGCAAGCCATCTATACCTCTTTTAACATTGTTCCAAAGATGATCTTTGCTCGCACACCTCTCAAAGGCTTCGGGTAATTTCACATGTCCCGAACAGAGGTACCAAAACAGAATACCAAATGCATAAACATCCACCGAGTTATCATATTTCCCTGTGGGAAGAGAGCAAACAGCATATTTGATCAGCAGATTAAAGCAGACATCTAAGAGAACTTATTCCATGGTTCCCCACATCAGCAGAAGTTAAATTGCCCCAGGGTTAGCAAGGCACTGAATCACTGGCATGACAAAAAGCAAAAGGCTTCCAATGCTCCAAAGAAAATACTCACTTAAGCAAATTTACATTGAATATTCTCACTAAAGCTAGTGAAACAGAGCATACACCATGCATAACAAGGTAAGCAGAGGTCTCTCTGAGCGGGATCAAGGTTTAACGTGGCGTGATCCTGATTAAACTCCCTGGGCACTACTGTAAAAGGCTTGGACAGGGAAACAGATGAAAAAGTGTAAAGAAATAGCTTGTTATGACCAAAACGCAGAAAGGTTCCCTGAGGATAGGAAGTAGCCTTGAAACTAGACCTAATTTTGGATCTCCTCACTGGACTGCTGAATATAAATAAAATCCTTTGTTAGTTTTAAAGACTCTGCTGGCCCCTTTTTAAAGATCTGTTTTGGAAGACTGGACCATTCGCCCTTCAAAAACAATTGGTTAAAAAACAGTTAAGCTCTTTGAAGACTGCAGTAATTATTCCTGAGAGGGCACCATCTGGGTCAGGCATGGTAGAGCACCACCATGAAGCAGGACACACCTGGATGAGGCAATAGCCACCTTCAGCAACCTGACAGCATATCAATAAGAGGAACTCCAAGTATGCACTCAGACTGCTCTCATGCAGATGCAATGCCTGGCATAGATTCTGGGGAGTGGAGCCAAACAAGGAGTTGGAATAAGCGTCACAGCAGCACCCCTGGCCACAGCAGGGAGACAGCATTAACATGCCCTTGGACTAAAAGGAAGTGGAGAGGCAAGACCAAACACCCAGGAAGGTCAAGTCAAATGCACACAGGAAGCAAAGATTGAAATCACAGTGACAACAACTTTTCTTCAAGCAGAGAGGGAGGAGGTACACTTTGGTAGTACTTAAGGCTGAACTGAAATTTGCTGGTGGTACTTAAGGTTGTCTCATTTTAAACTGGTGTGCAACCTCTCAGTTTGGGAACCACTGTAAGAGGATGGTTTCAAGTTGGATGCAAGGAAGAACTTCTTTACAGTAAGGCCCACCAGAACCAGGAACAGACTTCCCAAGGAGGTGGTGCAGTCCCCAACCCTGGAAGTCTTCAAGAGGAAACTGGACAGACACCTTGTTGGGACCATTTGACTTAAGCAGTGTCCCTGCCCAGAGCAGGGAGGTTAGACTACCTTTTGAGGGCCCTTCCAGCCCTTAATTTCTATGACTCATAGCAATGGATCTTAGGGACCAGGTCCATAACCAAAGCCAAGCAAGGGTTGACAGACTTACCTGTGAAGAGTTCAGGGGCCATATGGATGGGTGTCCCCACAATACTGCCAGACATCATGGCTTCAGGCTTGCAGAATCCTAGGTCTGTGATTTTGGCCCGGTTCTTTTTGTCAAGCTGTGGAGTCATTCACACATCAGGTGATTTTTAAACCATACTTTAAGCTTTTAATATTAAAAGCCTTTCAAAATTACATTCATTTGAATTGTTAGTTCTCTAGGTAAGCGAGTCGATCATCATCAGCTTTAAAGATACGTAGCTGGTTACTGAGAACCTCTTCAGAAGATTATCATCATCTACTCTACAGCTGGCTGGGGTCAGAACATGACTGGGAGGTAGGAGTCCTCACTCTCACCCCAGCTCAGGTAAGTTCGGTAGCTGCAGGCAAGCCCCTTCACCTTTTCCCTGTAAGCAGATGCTTGTTTGGCAGGGACATTCAGAAGGATACTGCTACCTTTTGCTTCCAAAGCCTTACAGTATACTACTTACATTACCCATCCCATTAAAGCCTCCAAGTGAATTAAGCTATTCTATTGTTCACTTCCAATATTGACATCATACTTTTTAGTTCCCTTTCAAGGGGAAGAGGCAGCTTTAAGAACCAACCAGAAGAAAGATACCAGGAGATGCCCCTTACCAATACATTTTTCAGTTTGATGTCCCGATGAACAAGCCCCTGCCTATGAAGAAACCGGATCCCTTCGACTACATCCAGGGCAATCTGCAGTCGTGGCTCTAACTCTAAGCCAGCCTGAGAAAAGCAGACAAGATGACCATTAGTCCCACAGACAAATCAGTTCTTTTGTCTAGGGATTTCCTGGCCCTTCCCTTTCAGCACTGCCAAGCTATCTGCACATGCACAGAGATCCTGCTGGAGAAGGCAACAGAATGCGTTTGGTAGAAGCTGCTCTTGTTGCTAATCTTCTCATACATGAGTTTCACTGGGTTCAGAGCGTGAAATCTGCTTACACTAGTCTGCTGATTTCTTTTGATTGGTAATGAAACATGCTGCTATAGTCCCACTATTTATTCTTGCGGAAGTTACTGCTAAATTGGCATGACAGTCTGGTGAAGGCAGCAACATGAAAAGGATGGAGGCCAACAGCAAGGAGACCACATGACTTCTGCAAAGGTGATCCACAGCATTAAAGGCTGCCAGCTGTTAAAGATCAAGGGACACAGCTCCTATTATGCCACCTTTGCCAACACATACAAGCTCAATCAGTTTAGTGTAGCAGCCTTAGCCACACTGAAAACACTCCACAACTATTACAGCAACAGAACTATATCCTCCCCTACAAGACACCCCCTTCAGAAAGGTCACCGGTTAAGATGACTTCCCCAAGACCCTTTCATTTCTATAGTCTTTTGAGTTCTTTATTCACGTGCATTAAAGCATGCAAGCCGAGTTCTCCAACTTGTGGGTTTTCTTGATGCAACACAACTGTCCCACCTTCTATTGTTTAGACAGTTGTAGTGTGTTTAATCAAACCAAGCAGCTGCTCTTTGCTTCCTTCTCTTACCACCACTCTGTTGCATGCCACTCTGGATGCAGTTTGAGCACTGGGCAAAGAAGTCAATCTCTGGATGGCCAATTCCAAGTGCAAGATGCGAGTCCAGCTTAGACCATGGATAGGAGTTACATTTGTGTACAGAGCAGGGAGCAGTCTGCCATGGCTGGAGCCATCCTAGGGCTCCAGGCTGGTTCCTACAGTGGGAGAATGCACCTCCCCCTCCCTTCCTGCCCCCACCACAGATCAGCTGAGCAGCTCCAGGCACATCTGCCTTCTCCACTGTGCATTCCTCTGGGCCACCACAGTCACCAGCTGATTAACAGGAAGGGAAGGGGGAAATGCCATTCTCCCTCAGCAGAAGCCAATCATTTCAGCCACATAAGAATGCCCCCCCCTCCCCATACTCAGCATGCTTATCCATGCACTTGATAGCCCAAATTCACAAGTCAAGAACAAATCTACCTGGTTCAGTTTATTTCTTAGCTTTGTTTTTTTCAGGGAGCCAACTAAGCACTTGCACTTTAAGAAAAATGGCTATCAGCTAATTGATAACTTCTCCTGCCCTGGGCAGATAGGGTCACAGGACCCCAGCCAAGTACCTGGCACTTGTTCCTGCCATTGGCAGGGGGGGGAGGGGGTCAGACTAGATGGCCTGCTCTAGGCCCCTTCTGACCCTAGATACTATGATACTTAGTGTGCCATTCCCACAACATATGCATGTAGCAGTTTCAGGTACTGCTGAATAAACACCACTGAAGAAAGCCAGACAGTAACACACCTAAAAGGAAAAAAAAGGGGTATATTTAAGACAACCCTGAGAGGGGCCCCATCCATCACAAGACAGAGGTCAAGTGACAACTACTATAAATCCCTTTTCTGTCAGCATGCCAACTGCAGATTTCTGACCGAGGCGTTAAAAAAGAAAGGGTAAATTAACACCGATACTAAAACAACCCAAGCTGCTTTGGTGCCTCTCACCTTTAGTCCTGTATAGAGGTCTCTGTGCAACCGCTCCATTATCAGGAGGACAGCAATGCTGGAGCCTCCCCCATAGCCATAATCTATCACAGATCCATGGAGGTCTACCAGCCGCTCATGCTTTGGTAGAGACCTGGAGAAAAGGTTCAGCATGACAGACAAGAGAAAGCTTGCAGACCAGTAGTCTTGTCTAGTTTATTAAATCCATCCTAGTTTCCTCGCATGGAAAAAACTCCCATTATCTGCCTTTGGCAAGTGGTAGTATCAAAAGCACAGGCAACCACTACCAAGACTGTGCCATCTAATGGCAACTAACTCCAGCTATTTCCAGTTGTACTCAGTTTAAAAAAAAAAAGTGTTACTCTGAGTTGACTGAAGAGGACTGCTTCTGGGGTGAAAGTGTGTAGCACTAAATTAAAGAAGAGCCCATATATTCAATGCCAAAACCAAGGTAGCCAGAATGGTGTGCTACCATGCCATGTGCAGTCTGATATTCTTTATTCTGGGAAGTGGATAGGCCAGGAGCACTGCGAGTAAGCCCCCAGGAAGAGGGGAGCAGGAACAGTGGAGGAACTTGGCATCAGCCATTTTCTATACTTGAAGAGTGCAGACAGTACGTCTGGCCCTTGGGAACACCAGTGCTTGGTGGGCATCCTCAACTAGTCAGTGAATATGGGAAGGATCTATGCTAGTTACAGTCCCTCTGGCTTCAGCAAGAAGCATCACTAAAAACCGGCATTAGAACATGCTAGTACGTACCTCATATAGTGAAACTCAAGTGCAAGATCATTCCAGTGCTTCTCATCCGGAGGAACAACTGATTTGAGTGCACAGGGGAAATGCCCCCCCCAGGTATCGCACAAATACACCACTCCATACTGCCCTCGGCCCAGCTCACGGCCTAGCTTTGGTTTGCCTGCAGGTGGACAAAATGCTAGTTTGTTCAGCTGTAAAGATATCCATCTTCTCCCCTTAGAAAGGTAAGGCTGTTAGGGTATATCAAGATGAAACCAAACAAGTGAATAGTACAGAGTCGGGCAGATAGGCTCATCCAACCCCAAGACTGTTAATGGATCCGAAAACTGGACTGGAAGCAGCGGAAGAGTATGTTTTTACATAAAAAGGATACAGCAGTGGCATGCTTTGCACCAAGTGCTGAAGATGCCAAAGGGGTCAGAGGGTCATTGCTTACTCAATCCTTTGTCTCATTTAAGACTGCTGATGAGGAAATGAATTGGTTCCAATGGGGTTAGTTTGAGATAGAAACATCAGCAGGATTTGCTGCATTAGCCAGTTGCATAGGCCACACAGCCTTCAGATAACATTCTGGTTAGTCAGAATGAGATCAGACTAAGCTTGTTAGTTTGAAAGGTACAGTATTCCACAACCCATTACCAAAAGTTAGAAACTCTTCCTACACTTTTCATGGTATTTTATACTAAATACTAATTTTAGCATCTTAGCAAGGTCTCTTCAAAATCCTTACAAGCCTTTCGAGTGTGAAGTGAGCACCATGCTGAAATAAGTCAGTTTAATATAAATACCCCCGGGAAAAAAAAGGAAGTCTATAGAATGTGATACTCCCATGCTAATCAGTTTAAGTTAACTTGTATTGGCTATCCAAACAAACCCAGTGTTTGGGTTCTCAAAGCATCTTGCACTAGATGGATAATATCTTCCTTTTCATATGCTGCTAGGAACAACCACACAATTCTTCAAGCTAAGTCACGGTGCATCAGGTGGAAGTAGATATTGGAACTAGTTCTTGTCTGCCAATGGTTTACTGCTAAAGTAAAAGCCCTGGATCCATCCCTCTAAAGGCAGGGAAGAAAACAGATCAAGTCTTGGAGCTCACCATGTAGTAACACGTCCTGCAGGGACCTGCTCTCGAGCGAGAGGCGTGCTAGTCTTGGGGCATGGTCTTTCCGCACCTTCAACCAAAGATCTTCCGTTTTCTCCAGTCTGCCTGAATGGCCAGCCTCTAGCTATAAAAAAAAAAAAAAAAAAAAAAAGACAAAAGGCCAAAAGGTCACACACTCAGGACTTGTTTATGCGTGATATTACTTAGTCCTGTTAATCCTTGGTTGGGGGGTGGGGGCAGGAAAAATGCAACTTGCAGGACCCGTTCCGAATCAGGGCACTCGCCTCATTTTGGAGTGCCTGCAGGTCAAATTTTAAGGAAGCAGCAGCAGGCTACATTGTGGAAGGCTGCAGATAGCCTTTTAGCGTCCTCAGCTCTAACCACTGCACAGAGCGTTGGCACAAAGAAAACAGGTTTCCCCTTTCCACAGCCCCACAAACCCACCTGGCGCAAAGAGGCTGCAAAAGCTTCGTGAGAGCTGTTTAGCCTGGTCCGAAATTGACTGCAGATACTCTTGGCCAGCTTGGAAGCACTGAGACTCTCAATAGCATCTTGAGCTATTTTCCTCTTCCACTCTGTGGTGATGGCAGGTGGGCTCACCCATGTAATCCGCTGAATAATCTATAAAAAAAACCAAGGAAGAGAAGTGAAGTGAATTGCTACCCTTACAGATAAGGGTAGGATTTGATCTGTCCTAAGGTACCACCTACTTGCTGTTCAGAAGAATGATCTTGTGCACTACATGCAGAGAACACTTGTGGCAGCAGTCAGCAAGCTTTTCAGGTTGCCAGAAGAGAGACCCACCTCAAGTCAGAGTTGGGCAGAGGCTAGGGCCTGGTTGCTGCTTCTCCCCACACAGGTGTAAGGGAAGTACCTCCCACTAAAGCACCACCTCCACTGGCAGGATCTAGCCTAGGGTTGTAGGTTGCCAACACAATTTAAAAGATTTACATTCATGACTGCTTGTGACAAGCAACTTTGTAAAGCATGTAGAGTTCTTTTGGACCACATCAGACGGTCTTTCAGATGCTGCTAAATTCATTGTTTTTACCCAACAATCAAATAAAACATTTTCTAGTATTATAAGTTTAATAATAATTTAACAGCAGTATATAAACAAACAATATGATTATGGTTTTATTTGACTGTTGGGTAAAAACATTTTGCAGAATGCACCATAGATGCATCTGATATAGTTTCACGTTCTGCAAAGCAATTTGTTGTAGTACTTGAAATCCAAACATTACATTATTTGTGCACCAGAAAGACTAGGTCTGTTTTAGAAGCCAAGCTGAGGAAGATGCTGAAAGTTTTGCTGACTTTTCATCTAGAAGAGCTTTCCTAACATAGAAAATGCAAAATTTGATTATTAAAACCACAGAATAAGCCAGGGTGTTTTATATCAACTAAGCAGAGTACTGTAATAGCTTGCAGCCCAACATTTACCCTACAGCAAAGTGTTAAATGGACATCTGAACCAAGGCAGGTACCTTTTAAAAGCCATGAGCATGTCTGAGAATAATTCTCTTCCACAGCAATACCAGAAGACACTGCTATAATTACATTGAACTGTGTCTATATCCAGATACAGGCGTTTAGGGGTAAAGTTTACTAGAGAGTAGCAGTAAGCATTACTTCACTGCAATGCTCCAAGGATGGTTTCCTACAAAGTCATTTGTACAACACCCATACCTGTTTGATCTGTTCCCACAGCATCCTGGTAACTGTTGAGCCAGAGTGAAAAGTGACTTCAACATGATAAGCTGCATTTAGGATCTGCAAAGAGGAAAACAAAGCAGAGAGTTCTGACTTGCCACATTCTGATGCATGGAAGTTAACAGTAGTCCCTCAAGATTTGGCCATTGCCAAAGACAAAAATCCAGTACAAGGGATATATCAGTTTCCTTGCCAGAACAGTGCACACTTGGATTTACTTCAACTCCTAAATACAGGAAAAACTGTTATCGTTTTACACATTAGGAAACAAAGACAGAAGTGAAATTAACACTCCCCCACAAGCCAGTTTACCAAAAACAGAAATAAAACCATATTCCAGCCCCTCCTCTAGCTACCACAGCCACCCACTTTAAGATCAACACTTCCCTTCTAACTATTTCACCATGCTATAAGTTGGCCTACTTTAAATGCACCAGCATTTATCCCGATTCAAGAAGCAAAAAAAGGTCAGCAGTCAAAATGTACATAAGCTTCAGAAAGGAGCATCACCCAGAATGTTGTGGTTGCCGACAATACCTGTTTGAGATAATTGCTTGTGATATGAACTGAAACATCCTGAGACTTCTCCAGGCTCCTCAGACATCTCTCCAGAGTCCCCACAAAGCTTTCACGCAAGTAGTCTACAGAGCTTATCAGTTTGTTAGCAACCGCTTGGTTTAGCCGGGAAATGATCAATTCCTGGATTTGTTTAATACAGCATTTAATGTCCTTGGAACTAACAGGCTCCCCATTCTCAGGAATTATAATGTCTGGAAGGAGAGGAAGACAGAAAAAGATTACATTTGTTCTTAGACAGAAAAGACAAACCCAAAACCATACTTCCAGCATTAGCCGTCAGTCTGCTACATTGGTATTTTGCAAAAATCACAGAATTAGTCCAGACAGATTAGTGAGGAAGAGAAACGGAGAACCATCAGAGCAGAACTCGTTACCCTTTTTAGTAAAATCTAGAGCTGGAGCAGACAGATGAAAAGGCTTTATTTTTACTTTTCAGCCAAAAATATTATTTCCAAACCATTAAGAAACCAGATATGGACAGGAAAATTCTATGTAGTGAGCACTTTTCTGTGCAAATTTTGGGGTTTTTTGTTTTTTGGTCCCGTCACCACAGGTTCATTTTCTGGTACTTTAGTAACAAGTTAGTACTAGACTTCACTTGAGCAAGTTGAAATTTCAGTATAATAGGTAGTACACTTAAAATCTCCAGTCCATCTTTTCCTGCACTTTCTGGAGCACATGAATGTTCATAATTTAGGAATAAGGCTGGCCCACAGCTATCCAGCCTTCTGTTATGAAAGTACAAATCCAAGAGACTTCCCAACCTGATCTTCTGTCCAGAAGTCTGCCTTCGGCCCATCTGCTAAAAGCTGGATCTCCTACAAGCCACTTGCCTGCAGTACTTCAGTTTCTCTACAATGCCAACTTCAATGCCTCTGAAGTGGTTGCTGCTACTCGTTTGATATTTTTCTACCGAACAAGGGTTAGCAAGGTACTAAGTTTATTTTTGCATGCACAATGGGTAGTTTTCACAGTAACAACGTAGTACTTTGAGCTCATGCTAGAGCCCTGTATTGAAATACAAAA
>JAGPOW010003356.1:1041448-1132616 GCA_030014935.1 Caiman crocodilus | reverse complement strand
AAAAATCGGCTTTAATACAAGAACACCAAGATGCAAGACAGAAATAGAGCTACATAGTTTAGGACAAGCAAATTTAAACCGGACTTATAAAATTAAAAGAACCAGATTATATGATGATTTTTTTTTTTTTTTTTTTTTTTTTTGGTTAGAAAAAGAGACGCTAGAGATAGTTGAGAGGCAATAGATTCCACTAATCCCTCTATCACTTTAGTGACGCAGTTGCACGGAAAGATGCTGCAGAGTTCATACTTCAGTCTCTGGCAGGGTCTAAGACTTTTATGGAAAAGTCTTTTTCCTTCCACCACCATTATGAATGTATAGGAACAGCTTCCCCCACCATACATGTATAAAAAGGATGAGAAAACAGAACTGTTTTACAGTGCAAGAAACAAGGTAGAGCAGCACCAGGCAACAAAGCCAAGTAGAGCCAGGAGCATCACAGGGCCAGTACCCAACGCTCAGGTCCTGAATATTTAGAAGCTGGTGAAAGGAAGAAGAAAGCCTCCAACACTGAAGCAGCTTCCTAGCTAGTTGTTTCAGATTCTCTTTTTAATTAATTCATCAATAAAGACAGGCTGCAGCCATAAAAGCTGCTCTACAACAACCTCTTCATACCATTATGGAAGAATTGTGTTCAAGTTGCTAAGGAACCTGATCTGCCATTTCTAGTAACTTGACCAGACTGATGGGAATGACTGCCCTTTGAACAGCAAGAGCCATCTCCAGACAGCCTGACTCAAATGTCTTCTTAAATTTTCATGCCTCCACTAAAAATAAAGCTCCCTTGAGTCATGAGACCAGCTTCAATATTGAAGTGCCCTGCTAGCATAAGGGAATCAAATGGAACTGACAACTATTAATGGATTCCCTTTCCCACCACCAAGCTTCGTCTACAACTCCTGTTCTCAGTCTTTTTGCACAGTGATCAAGGTGCAAAGGCTGTTTAAAGCATGTATCAACTTGGCTACTGTTAAACTGGAGCCAAATCTAGATACCCAGAACTCCACAACTCACCAGGCCTCACCAGGTACTGCACTTGAAGTAGCAGCAGGGTCAACAGCATGACACTCTGCCCTCCAAGTGGGACAGGAGTCATCAGCCCCTTACCCTAGCAGCCAGGGGTAAGAAACCTTTTGTCAGAATCCTTCGCTGGGACACTGCTGCCAAGACCCAGAGCAGCGGCACACGCTAACACCGCTTTTAGCAAAGTGGATTCACTTCACTCAGAGCAGAGTTGCACTGACTCGAGCAGATGCCTGGTGTCACAGATGTTAGCAGATGGCAGGGACCTTACAGCTCATCGGTCCCAGCCCCACCACACTTGGGCAGGAAAGACTGGGGAGGGAGGGGGGTTCTTTCCATCACATATTTCACCCTTCCTTAACCATGAGAGGTAGGAGCTCAGCACTAGCCACCATGGCCCTAACATCTACCTCAAAGAGAGCCTCATGACTTATATTTACAAAGGTTAAAAAGGTGACACCAGTAAAATTAAAATAAATAAATAAATAAATAAATACATACAGGGCTCCATGAGGTCCCCAGGGTTGGTCAACTCTCTCTCACAAGCTTCTCCTGAGCATTTTCCTTCTTTCCTCTCAACTTCTCCTGTACAATTTGAATGCACACATTGGGAGTGCAATGGAAGACAAAACAACATTAATGCTTCTCAAAGGAAGATGAAGAAACACTAAATAAAAGTCTCTTAAATAATACATTTGGAGGACACACGCCTAAGGACACAGGAAGACAAGGCTCTTTGGGTAAACCTGATATCTTTTATTAGACCAACTCAAATAGTTGGAAAAAAATTTTCTTTGCAAGTTTTCAGATACGAATACCTTTCGTCAGGCTGAGGAAGCAAAGGAAGCCACGTGCACTTGCAAGAAAGCAATTCACAAGAGACTTCTAATCCAGCAATAGACTGAACAGTCCTCCACACCGCTCATCACTATAACCCTATTCATTTGTCCAAAAATGAAGTCCTCCAGGAAACCTTATTGTATAAAAGAAATAAATACCACTTCAAGTGATATTTTTATGAAGGGTCACTTGAAATTTTTCAAATGACAATGCACAGAGTCACTTCACTTTTCACTCCAGAGTTTAACACAGTCAATTTTAAACCTTTAGCAAAAAGACACCCCACCACCTCTCAGCCCACTGAGACATTAGCCCACATAACACCTCTGTCAGTGATTGCAATATTACAGGTAACTGGACTACGATGGCTAAATCAAGGTGTCAGTACCCAAAACAAATCTCAGGCAGAGCAGCCTCTCAGGATTTTGGAATTAAAAACAAAATATCACCCATGCTAAGATTAGTTTGGTGCCCCAGTGATATCTAGAGCACAGGGCATGTGCCCGGCATTCAATTTTTAGATATTATCAGTAACAAATGGCTCCAAATAGGTTCTGTAAAATCACTGGTCTACCAGAAGGGAGAGCTCTCACAGTGTAAATCCATGCAATGATTTCAAGGACAGGGTATTCTGGATTTGAGAAAAGCACCAACTACCCTCCCTCACCCACCTCCCTAAAAAAACCCTGCACACTTAAGGTAATAAAGTTCAGACAAAGTTCTCATGCCACTAACTGGTACAGGACCTGCTGGCAAAGAGGGTTTAATTCACATCTTGCTAGCAAATTCCATGCTTTAGAAAGAAATTAAGGTTTATATCCAGAACCTAGGAGGCTTAATCTAAAAACAAATTTGCCATGTTAGCTAGCCAAGATAATTTAGTCCTATGGACAAAAGTGTCTCAAAAAGTTCACAGCTACTATGAATGCAAGTCTAGTAGACTTGAACACTCTCCCAATGTGCAAATTAAAATAGAAAAACAGAAGTGTCTTTCATACAGAGAACTGTGCAACTAGTTAGCTACCTAGTTTAAAAAAAAAACAACCAAAAAAAACCCACAGTAGTATTTATAAAAGCAAGCTAACCTGGTTTGTTTTGCTACATTCAAAACAGGAAATTAAAAAGTAGCAAGAGCATGGTCTCAAACAAGCAAAATACCACAGCCTGCATTATCTTGAGGTGGAAAAAAAAAAAAAAAAAAGTGTTATTTAACATAATATAGTAGTTATAAAATTGAGCAGCGGAAGATTTTAAGAGTGGCTTCATGGGTCTTTGCCAAATCCCTACAAGCCCAAGCAGTTTTCCCACTGGAGCAACTAGATGCTCTCTAGACTCTTCCCCCAATTATACTATATCCAGCTTTGAGAAAATAGGCAGCCTTACAGTTAAAAATTCCACTGTGGTACCACGAAGAATCTTATTTAAATGAAATCTATTCCCTTCCATTAGGAAAGTACACTTCTAGATTACAGTGGTTTGTAACAGCAGAAAAGGGATGCAGCCAAAGTGGTTTATTTATTTAACTGCCAATATGGCTTGCTATTTTACTATTACTTCTCAGTCGACAAGTCTGATGCCTTTTTGTGGCTTGCCACCCACCACTACATAAAATACCAATGATGTGAGACTTCAAAAGTGAGCAGCTCATAAAACAGCCAGTTTGAAAAAGCTGCTCCAATAATCCTATGCATCTTCTGAGTAAACGGTCCAAGATTTGACTCCTCAAACTATATATTCAGCCCCCAAAAAATCTTCCACTTGCATTTAGTTGCTTGTATAGCAAAATTGCTACACAAGAACCCTCCAAGGAAACCTAGTAGCTCACAGCTATCTAAAGTTCAAGCTACTGCCCCAGATAGAAACAGGCACCCCAGCAAGAATACCCCAGCTCGCCTACCCATACCTCTCCTCCCCACACCTGTGGATAAGTCAGTCCTCCCTCACCCCTCTACCCATCATCAACACAAAAACTGCTTCTCGCAGAAGGCACATGCAAGCCAAACTGGCCTGTGTTCCAAAATAACCATGATTTATAGAAAAGCATGCTATAATTATGGCTAAAGAAATCCAATTTGTATTTAATTGTCCTCAATGCAGCCCAGTCAAATTAATTCCACCCCCCACCACAAAGCTCATGGCTGCAAGTCACAACGCTATCCTAATTCTACTGTCTGGTAAGTACTTGTAGCACCAGTTCTCATCAGTTCATAGTTGGTCGAGGGCCAGAACGCTGCAGAAATGGTGTTCTGCACCGTAACAGCAGTGCCCACAGCACTGGTTCAAAGGGCTGCTGTGCCGCCAGACAGCACAGGCTTAGAGGTACACCGCCGACATACTTGCCATTAGGAGATGCACCAGTAAGATAGAGGTGGAAGTGGATCTAGTCCCATTAGACAATATGAACTTGGGCAGCCAAGTCTGATCCCATTTCATACCGAGCCAAAGGAGCAGCTAATGCAGGAGGTAGCTGGGTCCTCCTCTTCCTCACTGGTTTGTGAGCAAGTGGAACGGGATCACTTTGGCATCCTATACATGGGATCAGATCCAGAGTGTTGATATGCAAGCCTTAAGAGCACGACACCTCTGCTACAGCAAATTGAAACACTTGCATATAGGTGCCAAACACATCCTTTGAAAGGAGGCTGACAAATGTATTGTCATATTTGACATGTTTAAATTCTTACTATTCATCCTTCATCTGACAGTTTGAGACAGACAGCACGAGGAAACTGCAAACAGTGCAACATCACAGCAGTGACTAGATGAAAATAACTTGCTGCTCAAGTCCTGATTATAGCTGCAGGAACAGCAATTCTCCCTTCATATTCCTGGAGGTCATCTGTACAAGTAAAACACAACTAGCTGAAGTGTTGGCATGTAGAAATTCTGCTCATCCGATATAAGGATCCTTTCCATATTTAGAGTTTAATCAGATTTAAATGTAGGGACCTTGCATTATGTACACTTCACCTTTGCAATTTTTGCAGAAAAACAACAGTACCTCAAACGCAAGAAGAAATGTACCATGTCAGACAAACTATTTTAGCCTTACTTTAAATAACTTATTTTCTGCACATGCAACCTGGACCACATTCTGCCTTGGTTCATGCACAAAGCTCCTGCTGACCTCAAATCAGCAGCTATGGGCACATCATCCTACAATAAAATGTTAGTCACAAGCAGGGCTTCTCTATCCTGCAACAACGTCTAGTTCCTTTAAAGATTAAAGGGTTCACCATCCCTGAAAAGTAAGGAAGGGGCTTTGCTCACAGTCCTTCTAGCTGCTGTCGGCTACATAGTTATGAAGAAGCATAATCAGGAACATAATCTCTTCCAGATACTGCAGGATGATATTCTAGTGAAAATGTATAAAAACAGTTTTTCCATTAATCTTAAAATGGACACCACCTTAGTCCAGATAGCTGTGTTATTACCAGGCCACAAAGCTCACTTACAAAACAGGTTTCCTTCATGACATGTCTTTAAATGGCTACAGCATTCAACACCTCAAAGCTTGCAAGATTCTCTTGTAGCATCAAAACTTCTCCAATACTACCAACTTAATATTTAACCAAAAACATTACTATTCTAGCCAGCATCACAACAGGTTTTGATCAGTGTATTAGTTCGGTTTGATATCAGCTTTCATCTGACCCCAGCACTCTTTCCTGCCTGGGGCAGGGGGTTGGATGCCATCTGCTGAGGTTCCTTCCGACCCCTATACCCATGAACCTATATTGGGAGCAGTACAGTTTGTCTGATTAGTAATTACATGTCCAAACAAAAACCCCTGCTGGTTCACCTGTCCATAGTTCCAATAGCAAGTGGATCAGTAACATTGCTTGAGGAAGCGTTCCATTAAGAAAGCATTTCCACTCTAAGTGATGCTCATAACATGAATGCCTTTTGTATTCCTAATTGCCCAGGAAGCTCCCCTCCACCCTGTCCCTCCCACCTCTCCAAGGCAACTAACCCAGAGGTGAGATGACTCCACTAGCCAAATCCCTAACTGACTTCAGGGAGCCTTTGAAGATGGCAGAAAGGCACTCCTACTTTAAAGGGAGGCAGCAGTACAAAACACCCTCTAAAGATGGGTCATGTTTCTGAAATATTCCAAATTTAGTAGCAGCTTCTTAACGAGTAGGATCCTAATTGTGTGCTTACAGCCTTTTGCAATTCATATTCAACACCACTGCAAGCAACTGTATTGAAAGTCACTGAAATGTCTGTGGGCAGCTCAAGAGACTGTGCACGTGAAAACAAGTTAAGAGGCGAAACATTTCTTAGCAGTTAGACCTACTATACCTTAAATGGGAACGCAGGCTTGTTCTTCCAAGACCAAGCACAAAGCAGCCAACTCCAACCCAAGTCACTGCTACTGCTTCTGGAAAAGATGAAGAGCTACACGGATGGTAAAGTCATGTTCAGACAAATAGTTTGAACCAGTTCTTCTACGCTTCATTGAAGAGTCTGAATAGCTTTAGTTTCATAGCTCTACCAACAAGACCAATGTATTTAGAAGACAACAGCCTACCAGAGATTACTGAACAGTTCAGTACATGCTCAAACGCTCCAACTTGCCTGTTCCTGCCTTTCTTCCTACAAAGAATTCTCTCAATGAGCAACATCCATGTTACAAGACAATTGATAGCCAGAAACACCAATTAAACCAGGAAGTCAAGTCACATACCAGAACGAACACAGTGTCAACTCTTCAGCAGTCAAGGATATGCTAGATACAAGTCTGGCATCTAACCACAGATGGGACTATCCATGCCACAGTATGCACAGCGCAAGCTACTAGTGGACTCCATCACAGGGTCAGTTATCCACAAAAAAGCTCCATGTTTACAATTCAGCATCACCTAGAGGCTTACTATAGGCAATTATCTGTCCAATGAAGGAACAGTCAGTCCTTCATGAACTCCGAATGAAAGGAATCGCAGGTAGTGCACTTCCCTGCAGTCAGACACATCATGGACATTAAACCCAAAAAGAACACCCACTTTGCCTCACCTGTAAACCACAAGCCACAAAAGTCCTAACCAACCAGGAATGCCACACACCCACACACCCCCACCCCCACACACCCACACACACACCCCCTCAAGAACAAGGTGCCACCACTGCCTTCGTCTCACACAACCAGGGACGATATACACTGCCCCAGACAGCTGTGATGGTAGAAAACTACTGCAAGAGACACTCACGAATCCCCAAGGACGAACATGGCTGCACCAAATATAAAAGGTCAAAATGACCAGGGGGAATCTGAACCCCAATTTCTTCTAGGTATTCTAAAGCACCAGCAACTGGCTCTGAAGCAGCTTACTAGATACCAAATTCCCACGACCATGGGGAAAACAACCTTATTTTTTAGACAAAGCCAGTTGCACTGAAGAGGACTTTCCTGGGGGACTTTTAGACTACATCATCTGGAGACATGTGATAACACTTCAAATAAGCACCCAAAAGGACTAGTATCCAAGCACGTGGATCCCATTTAGCTTTTCTCTGGGGAAGAAGGCTAACTCAAGAACAAGGGAGCCTCTCACAAAACCTGATTTTGTAAGTCAGAACAACTCAGCCAAACAAGCCTAGTTTGCCCGAGGTCTTTCTTGGCAGGTTCTAAAAAAGTTAAACATGCACCCAGCCCCCTTTTAGAAGAACTCAGCCATTGCTTCCTAGCCCACACCAGGCCCATTTATCCTAACTGGCTTCCTTAACATTCACTTGAAAGTAGATGCATAGGGAGTGTCAGACAGAAGGGAAAGAGATTACATTTCCAGTAAATTAGATGGCCATGCAGAGTCAAGTTCTGCACTGTCTGTAGCTAAGCTAGTTCAAGAACAAGTCTCTGCCATTACATTTCTCAGATTAGAAGCACTCGCCCCAAGCAGCACCAGCAACATTATCAAGTGCAATTTCAGCAGCTAACATGAAGCAGAGACACCTCCGCCATTAAGAATTTGTGATCCGGAGCTTTACTGTTCTTGACGTACCCTAATGCAAGACTAAGGTAGCCATCCCCAGCATCAAGAGCTGGCTGAAGACAGCATCCTTTTGATTTTAAATTCACCTGAAAATACAGATTCATACACCAGCTGCATTCTTGAGCAGGAGATGATCCGTGGCTAAGTGCTGGCTGCAAAGATAACTGGGTTTTTATGCCATAATCTGGACTCCTTGAGAGATCAGAGTACTGGATTTCCTGGGAAGTGGGTATTCCTTATAGATTGTACGGTTCATCTGCAGCGCCCCAAGTGGCAAGTGTCGCCTTTTGAACCATCGGTTACCAACTAAACAGCACCAGCCTGAAGCCAGTGTTAAAGCCAAGGCTCCTACTCCAAAAAAAGCTTATGACCTACAATTCAAGAGCCAAAGAGCAAAGAATGAAGCTTGATTTCAAGGTAGTGGAGGAGAAAGCACCAGTCAGTTGCTTCAATCAGTTGGTGGCCAGCACTGTGGCCCAAAAGGGGGAAGGGGTCGTCACATTGCAGCTCCCAGGCTCTTGCTCAGTTGCTGTTCCCCCTCTTGCTCTGGCCAAGGCTGGACTGTTTCCGGTCTCAAAGGACAAGACAGTGCAATGCCCAGCATGGAGGGAGTGTCCAAGGCTGTGTGGGCACCATGAACCCTGTACAAGCCATGTGCAGCAGCAGGGACAGCCATGCAGCCTGGGGACCCATGGTTTGCCCTGGTGCAGCCCAAAGCATGCCACCCTTACTGGTGCAGCTTGCAGGGTCTGTGGCCCTCACTCAGTTGGACAGCCCTGGCCTAGGTGATATTTTAAATGAACAAGGCAGCAAGCAGTAGAAACCAACTACTATACGCTGACCTCAGAACAATTTACAGAAGCTGGAAGCTTGTGCCCATGAGTATGGCTTCTCAAGCTACACGTGGAGAGGAGCAACCCAAGATCCACCAGCACTTTGGAGTTAAAGATTTACAGAGAGGCATTTCTGGCTTGCATAAAGCAAGACATACTGCAGAGTCCTTTGATCTTTTATATGGATTTTAATTATAATACTGTAGTTTAAACAGACACTGTCTATAAAGTGCTGCCTGCCCCAGGAGTGACTCTGCAGACTGCTTTAACGGGAAGACACATTTTACTAATCAACACCCCAGTGCAAACTGCTACACAACAGCCAGCTTTGATTGTATTAGTATTACAACAGGACAAACATCATCTTCACAGCATGCAGGGTTGTGCCCTGCACCTTAACTCTATGCAAGCAAACCACAAGCATTTTCCCTCAATTAGTCTCACAGACTTAAGAGGTGTTTGTTAGCTTAGGCTATGAACCAACACCCTTGGCTGGGTCACCTAAAACTTAGGTTAATTAGGGAAGAAATCCCATCTTCCTCCTTCACTGGGCACCCACCCCACCCAAACCCAGCCCTTTAGTTACCACAGTGGACAAATCCCATTTTTAGACTAGGTCAATGACCAAAGCCAAGCGCACTTTGCCAGAACAGCTGCACATCAATAGGTGCAACGTGCATCTGGGCTGAGCCAGCAGACAAAACCTAGCGGTTTTTGCTTTTTCAGCCCTGAAGCACTGCTATAGCCACTTACAGAATAAGACCCCGGGGTTGGCTTAGATGCCTCTATATCAAAATATATATATGAAAAAAGAAATGGTTATTTAAACTCGGGAGATATTGCCAAGCAAGGCAAACCAGACATTAACGAAACCCAGACTGAACTATTTTAGGTTTCAGTGTAAACTGTTTGGAATAATTTCCAGACAGAAAATGAGAAGAAGCCATTACCTATCTGTTTCTAAACCCTTGGCCACAACCCCCTATTTATACGTTCCTATTACAGAAATAATCAAAACATGCTTCATTAGCCGGCATGTACCCACTGAAAAAGGAAAACAAGGATTGTATAAGAAGCTAGCAAGCTTGTTCTGCAGACCTCTGATCCTCTTTAAAACATTATCCCATAGTACAAATTTCTAGACCGAGTTTCTCTAAAGGCCTTGCAGTAATAATAGACAGAAGCATTTTTCTTTTAATAATACCCAAGAACAACTCATCTTCCAAAGGCATGTTGCATGTAGCCCTAACTAAGTTATAATGTTAGGACTCTCTTACTATTAGTTATCCTAATATGAATCTCCTAGCGTATTAAATACGTACGCAGACAATTATTGTCTCGATCCATTACTAGCAATGTTTTACCATCATCCTCTTAATCGCTAATGTTGTGAAGAGGAATTTTTTTTTTTTGGGAAGAGAAGAGGAGAAAAGAGAAAGGGGAAGGGAGAAAAAAAAAAACAAGCTCTAAAAGCACTTAATTACACCACGCAGGCAAGCAGTCCCATTCAGCAAGATGATTATTTATGTAGACAATTGCTGTGGACTGCGGCCCTGCACTTCAGAGGCCTGTATCTTCTCAAACCGCGAGCCATAAGCCTCCTTCGACAAGCGCATGGGATTAAAGCTGCCAAAAACCTGGAACTGCCAACCCTTTATACTGTACTGGAGGCTGCAGCAGCAGGCCCACTCGCTGCTCACCACAGCTGCGCTTCGTAGCCTTGAGAAACCAGCCAACGCCGTGCTTTGCCAAGGGCTACTTTGACACAGGGTGTCGTTAGGAAAAAACCAAACTATACAGGATCCAAGGACCGGGGTCAAGACTTGGCAGACGGTTTAACACGCGATCGAAGCACAGGGCATACTCGACAGGCATGCCAACAAAGGTTTAGGAAGGTTCCCCGAAATGTTGACAAGCCTCGTGCTCAACATACACAAATCACGCTGACGCTGGCCAAAAACAAAAGCAAAAACAACTGGGGTTGTTTCCTAGGAAATAGGAACCGCCGCAACCGCACGGGAAGTCCGATGTCAACAAAAACATGGGACGCGTGGTGTGGTGTGGCATGGCGTGGCGTGGCACGGCGCGGCGCCCGTCTCTGGCGCAGGTACGAGTGAAAGGCGGCCTGCTGAAAGAGGGATGGTTTAAAAGGCCCGCAGCAAGGCCGGGGTCCTCGGCTCGGCGGCGCGGCGCGTCCTGGGGCCGTGAAGGAAAGCGACCGCCCGCCCCACGCTCCCACAGGGCTGCCTCCCCCACACAGGCCCCCTATGCCCAGCCCCTCTCCCACACAGGCCCCCCCCAGGGCGGCCCCTGGGAATACTTAATGTCGCGGAAGAATTTCTTGGTCTCGCGCAGGTTGTGCTGCAGCCGCGCCAGGTGCCGGTTGTAGTGGCCGAAGCCGCGGCACAGCTCGCGGAGCACTCCGCCGGCGCCGGGCCCGGCGGGGCCCCGGCCTGAGGGCGCGCCCCCGCCCTCCATGTCCTCCGGCTCCGGCTCCGCCGGGCACTCGGCCGCGTCCAGGCTGCAGCCCCCGCGGCGCGGCCCGCGCGGCCCGGCCCGGCCTAGCCGCCGCCGCCTCCTGCGCGGGCAGCAGCGCCGCAGCGTGCGCGCGGCGGAACCTTTATCCGGGCGCCGCGGGGCAAAGGGGGAGCGGCCGGGGGCGGACCCGCGCGCGGCGCCTCATGGGACTTGTGGTCCCGCGCCCGGGGATCCTGCGCTAGCCGCGGGGCATCGTGGGATTTGGAGGCCTCCGGCAGCCCTGCTGCAGGGCATTGTGGGGGGGGGGAGTTGGCAACCTGCCGCGGGGCGTTCTGGGACTTGCAGTTCTAGCCGGCGGGAGCCTTGCCGGACAAGCCGCCCTTATGGGGGACCCTGGGGTGGGTGAAAGGCAGCAGCCCTGGAAGCAGAGCCGGCTTGCGCCGTGTTGAGGGCTATGTCCACCTTAAATAATGCACAAAAATAGATTTTTAATTAAATTTAAGATACATTTTAAGATCCCGAAAGCTTGCAGGGAAGGGCAATTTTCTTGCGGTTTCCCAGTTAGTTTAATAAAAGGCATCGTTTTGGAACTGAGAGCTCTGTTTTTTTGTATGTCGTCTCGTCTCAGACCAACACGGCTACCGAGTGCACGTCTGGAAGATGAAATATTGTTATTGCTGCACACATTTATGAACTCAATGTGAAGAATAACTGCGGGGCCATACAGATGTTTATTTTTGTCCTATTAGAACAAAAATGTCCAGGGTTTTTTTTTCTTATTTAGAGGCCCCTCATATTGGGAAGCCCTAAACTGTAGCTTAAGCCCAAATCTGGCACTGTCTGGAAGCAGGCTCCCCCTGCAAGCAACTCCGCACGTGTCTGTCTGTGCCTGCTTCTCTCTGTGTCCGTCTGTCCGCTTGTCTCTGCCTGAACAGGCATGGTCTTCCCTATGGGTGCTGTCCAAGAGAGGATCCTGAGTCCGGACGGCAGCTCCCGGGTCTGCCCGTTATCCCCCAGACGTGGGACCGGGCTCCGTGGGCAGGACGCCAGGCAAAGTCCCAACATGGAACAAGGACACAAGGCAGGCGCTTGGGACAGCAGACAGGGCCGTGGGCGCATGCAACAGGATTGGGCTCCTCTGGTCGAGAGGAGCAGTCCCCAGTGGTCCGGTGGTAGGATCCTTGTCTGCCACGCAGGAGACCTGCGGTGAACTCCTGGATGCTTACACAACCGCTAAATGAAGGCACCAAATGTCTGGATTCTGTCTCAGCGGGCTGAAGGAAGGTCTGGGCAGCCCCCGCTCCTCCCTTCTCCTGCCTAGGCTTATGCATCGGAGGTCTGGGTGATGTCACATGCATACGTCGTGATCTGGAAGGATGAACGGTTGCCAAACCATTTGTTCTCTGTTGAGATGATGAGCACTGGCACCCGGCTGGGGGCACCTGGAGCTGCCCACCTGGCTCCCGTCGTATTCAAGTTGTTGCCTCCTCCACCTCCGCGGGCTCTCTCGTGGCCCTGGGATTTGGGTCTCTTTCCATGCAGGATGCTGAAGGACAGGTTGCTCATACCTTCCCGCCCAGTACGAGCACTGCTCACACGGGGCCTCAGTCAAGTCAGCGTGAGCAGCCCCCTCGGACCACGGTGGAGCCTCGAGGGTGGCAGCAGGTTTCCTTGCAGTCGCAGGAATCGCATGCGGCCTCTCTTGCAGGATGGAGGCCTGAGTCCCAGAGCAGCTCCTACAGGGCAGGTGAATAGTATTTCTACGCCTGAGAACACTGAGGTCAGGATCTGAGGCTAGGCGACCATCCCCGCTCAGCAAGGCAGTGAAGCGTGTGTTTAAATTGCAGCGTAGGCTTCACTCCTGCTGACTTAAGGCTTAACGTTTTCTTAGTGCTTTCCTGAATAGGAGCTGTGGGACTGGGAGCGCACGAGCTGCGAGCCGGGCAAATCCCACTACCTGTGCTTATGTGGATCAGTACCCAGCTCCACAAGTAGCCCCCTGAAACCAATGAGGTGACATAATCTAGCCGTAAGTGACTTGCAAGACGCATGTGGCAGAGCTAGGGAAAGAACCGGGATCTCCTGGATCGGTCACAAGACCGTCTCTCCCTGCATTCTTCATTTGACTCCCTAACTCCTGTTATTCATTCTCTGAACCATTTTGTAATACCTCACTGTGAAAGCCATTAAAGAGAGCTTACGATTATAAATGCTTTTCACAGTGATTTGTGACTTTCCCTGGCTCAGTGCCAGAGAAAGCACTCCAAGACTGGAGGACCATGATATTTTTAATATTCGATAGCTCAAAAATCTTGAGGGTTGGACCTGGAGGCTTTAAATCACAGGCAAGTTGGGATTCCCAGGTCCTAAAGCTAGAAGTAGTTGTTTTCTACCCTAGATCACAGGATAGCGTGTATCCCAAGCGTGAGATTTTTTTTTTTGCCATGACATTTTTGCAGCTGGTATTCCACGAACCGCTGCACTTAAACATTAAGATTTATAATCGATAGAGTTCTTTAGAATTAATCTACATGTTAAAGGTTAGGATTTTCATCTGTGGCAGAAAGACAAACCTTCATTAAATATAAAACAGTGTACTGCATCTGAATGCATAGCCCTGAGGGACAAAGTTTGCACATTTCCTCGGAGCATGTATTTCTCCAAACTCAGTATGATCAATGCGGATGAACCAAAGAAACAGCTTGTACTAAGCTTTTCTCACCTCATTAAGGTGGTTCCTTCTTTCTCAGGACAGCTGCCATAGTAGCTATAACCATGAAACTAAAGGCTCCTGGTCAGCTTCACCAAATACACAATTAAAGTGGGGAACAGCTACTTTACAGAGAAGACTGAAGCACCATCTTCCTCTACACTTAAGTGGCTTATAAACTTAACTGTATGCGGATAGCCTGTGTTTCTTAGAGTGAGCATCAAGCAAAAAATTGGACCACACATCTGGTTAAGAAGTTAATGAATATACTTAACTGATATACATATCGGTGCAATACACTACATCTCTTAGGCAGCAATTAGATAGCGCCTTAGATACATGTAAGTACCATAAGCTGGAGACATTTTGCAAAATATATTAAACCTCAGGCCTCAGTCATTAAAACAACTCTAGCTCTGAGGGATCAAAAGGAAACTAATGACAAGGATAGGTAATCGCACATTTGCCTATTGCACCTTCTTTTGGGGATTTGATGCTGGTCACTGGAAGACAGGACCCTGGGCTGCCTGGGCCAGGAGGTCTGGCCTTGCACGGGAATGCTTTGTTTCTCATGAATGCTTCACTGAGTGCATGGTCAGAATACGATCATTGGAGTGATGCATTTTGAAAGCTTGATACCTCATGATCTGTGGGGTTTAGAAATACTTTGCAAAGCACGCAGATGTTTTCAGAACCAGTAAACAACGTATCGCAGCCTCAGTCTTGAACCAGCAACAAAAAAAAATTGAATCCCCTGCAACGAGTGTAAAATGAATCCTTTAAGAGCTCACTCATCATTTTTTTTAATCTCACTCAATTTGCCTCAGCTTGACAGCTCCAGATTGTACAGATCATCTCTGGGGTAATATTAACACAAGCCGAAGAGGGGAAATTTTGCAGCAGCTTCCCTCATTCTAGCTGACTTCTAGCCAGAGCTCTCATTCCTTTTCTCACTTCCAAGAACATCAGATTCACCCTTACTTTTCTTTTCTTTTTTGTGAAAAAACAAGGGAGTGACATCAAGAACAGAGACGAGACTGGCAGTTTAGTCTTGACAACCGTTTTAAAAATAGCATTTTAGAATGGAAACGATCATGAATGGCCAGAGCAATCAGCAGCTCTTTGCATCACATCTCTCAGTGGGGATATGCCAGTTTCCACAAGGTTTCTACTTTGCGAGGCACAGTTTGCACTGCTTTTTTTGATGTATTTCTGCATTGTCTTCCTTTTCCGCTAATCCGATTCCATGGTCACAGAATCACGTTACCCAATGCTGCTTATAAACCCAGCAATGCTTGAGGCACTTGTTTTTGGGGGGCTGGGGGGGGTTCTTTCCTTTTCTTTTCCTGAGCTCCTTCTGTCATGTGGTTAGACATCTCTTAGTATTGGGAAAGTACATTCAAGAATAAACGTTTCATCTTTCCTCTCCTATATTTCTGGCTTCAAATGTTCTTTGATTCATCTATTGATGGGCTCGTGATAATGTTGGCAACATTCCAGATGTTTCACAGATGTGAATAAAAATGATTAGTGGAAAGCGTATGTTTCACTACTTAGATATTACTGCCCTGATTAAAAAGACTCATCCAATTAAGGAGCAGAAACAGCACCACGTGACTCAGGCTCCCAGTCACATCCATCGCAGGGAGGGAATAACTGAAGGGAGCTGCTGGCAGACAACCCACGTGCTGGAAATTGTATATCCAAACTATTCTGAGAATACCATTAATCAATGTACTCACTGAGGCTGAGGCCCACTCACAAGTGGGTCACGAATAAAATGGTGAGCTGGGTTTACAGGTAGTATTATGGAGAAGCAAGAATTCGCGCAGCTGTGTCAGTGGTACTGAGTGGGGCTGGAAGTAGTTCAAAGCCCTTCGGAGTATGAAGCCGTCTTGCCCCCTGCAATTATTCAAAAATCACGACTCAGGCTCTCCCAGATCATCAGACTGGCCTATAAATCATGAGTCTTTATAAATACCATCAACACGGAGGGCTTTTATTGGCCTTCTGGTGTCTGAGCCTTTTGGTGCTTGTTGGCGATAATTTCATGTTTGTCTCTGCAATGATGAGGGCTAGAAACTTACTCTTAACGAAAGCTGAGATTTCCACATCCTCATTTGTGTCTCGCTCAAAATAGAAACTTGAGAGCCCAGGGCAGGGAAACGAGTGGTTTCTGATGAGAGGTGCTAGCACACTTTTTTTTCTATAAGCCCGCAAAATGTTGCACTCAATGCTGGGAATGGGGAGGAGGGCCTGAAGTGGGAAAACCGTGTCCTTCTTCAACATAAATGGGTCCCTTTGAGCTTTCATGATGTGGGGAAGCCAAAGAAACTGCCCCCTTTGATACCAGAATCCTGTTTTCTCTGGATCCCAGCGGCACCTTGGCAGATCCTTTCCTGAAGCCATCACAAAATGTCCCAAGACACGGACCCCTCCACCCAGACATGTTCCTCGTGACAAAGCACATCGTTGTCCTGAGGACACCATCTTAAACCACTTCAAAAACCCCCCTGTCTTTGCCTCGGTGGCATGATGGATCAAGGCCGCTCTCTGTAACAAGGGCCACACTCTGATCTCAGTTCACTGGTGCAAAACTGGAGTTACTCCATTGATTTCAAAGTGTTACTCCAGGTTTACACTTGCATAACCGAGCGGATGTCCCTCAGCATATCCCATATGCAAACAGTACTTCTTTATGCCTGTCACTATTTTTTTTTATTTCCCTCCATGCCCCCTAGCCTTTGTGGTCTCCATGGACCTGAAAGAAATGATTGATGAGAAAATTATCCACACCGTGACATTAGATTGTGTGTGCAATAATGCTGATGACTCTTGCGATAACATTTCCTGTGGAGGGAGGGCAGGCTGCTTGGGTGTGTCCTCTTTGCTATTCCTAGCCTTCAAGTGGTAAAATCAGCTTAAATGGGACTTTTCAGTTGACACAATAATTTTCCTGTCCCCAAATTTCTTGTCTCCCTGAAGGGTTTTTGAACCTGAAAGCTTGCTTAATAACTATTCTCCAACTATTTGGGTTGGTCTAATAAAAGATATCAAATTCACACAAGGAACCTTGTCTGTCTATGTCTCCCTTAATGCATTGAATTGTGCAGCTGGCCGTGTTCAGGAACAAAATTTGGGAAAGCTGTATCTGGAAAAGGGACACAGCTTCTGTTTGCCGAGGGTGTTAAAATGGCTTATGGTCAGAGGCACAGATTAGCATGCTGTGCTGTGCTGTGCTCCCGCTGCAGTAAGCTCAGCGATAGGTCAGGTTTCAGAGGCAGAAAAACTAAGCAAACGGCATGTAGATTTTGTTCCGAGAAAAATACACGGGAAGTTCTCCTGCCTGCAATAATCGACGGATATGTTTTAAATTAAAATGCATTTTGCAGCATTGTAGCTCATAGAGTCTTCAGGCTGTTGCCCTGCCTTTCTGGCTTTCTTCCTTGCTGTCTATCTATTTGATGTACCCGTCCACATGATATACAGATGCTAGCACTCGAATCATAAAATCGTAATTACCGAGTCCCGTTCCATCGATTAAACCTGAAACGGATGCACCCTTGCTCCTGCAAAACCTCTTCTAGTGCTTTGTCCCATCTAGTCTGAAACACCCTGGGACACCCATTCCTTCCCGTTCCAGAGCCTCGCACAGCATTTTGTTCTCGAGATCAGGCTCTGGCACAGCTCTGATGACAGGACAGGAGCCTAGATACACTGGAAAGTAAAACCAAATGGTCCTGCACAGTCCTGACCACCCCCATTCCTGCCTATTTTGAAGGAGGCTGGGGCAGACATGATACCTGCACAACAAGGCAGAACTGAGGCTTCTTAGAGCTGAGGAAGCAGCCACGGGAGGGTTGCTCTCTACTCACCCTGTCCCCTTGGCCTGTGCTTGCCAGCCTTGTCTGCACCATTCTCGGCACCGAGTCACCCAGCAGAAAGAGATACGTGGCAGTTCCTACAACCTGTGGTCTTGGCAGGAGCTGCATTCCCTGACCTAAATGGGGGATGCAGACAAGCATGCCCTACTGGGTTGATGTACAAGCCTGTTAAACCAGTTCAAAGCTGCCTGGGAAAAGTATACCTGGGAAATCAAGTACTTTTGAACCAGTTGGTTGTGGACCAGATCAATATTATGCGTAGCTACCAAGTGTCCCATTAAACAGTCATTCACCAACCATTAGCCTTCAGCAAATTCCAGTGGGTTGCTTGAAAACGACATCCCCTAAGCCTGCAAACCTGGCAGTGCCAGCTCCACGGCTCCACAGAGCAAGAACCTCCCTGCGTCGCCACCAACCACAGAGACGTCAGGCCGTTTATGATCAATCAGTGCATTTGACTTGATCTGCCCGGCGCTTCCCTGTGGAGAAGAAAAACGATTCGGCTCCCATTGTAAATGGTGCGTCCTGATCTTTCTTGAGTTCTGCCAGGGCAAACTGGCAGGAATCCCATAGATGCTATTTCCAGTCCAATGGAAAATGTGGCTGATAAACAGCAACTTTTCCAGCAGACAAACAATCCTTCTCTTTCCCATGCATTCACTTAAAAAAACATGCCCGGTTGCTAAGAATATGTGTATGGTAATAGTGCAGTGCTGTTTAGAGACAAACTGTACAGAGGGCTGGAACAGTTCACAGAGGCTGACGTTCTCCCCCCATGCAGAGGGACGCTGCTTGCAACAAAACTGCAGTTTAAGCCATGCTCGGAGGGCTTCAGTGGCGCTCACACACAGCAGGCTTGGCATTGCCTTGCTGCATGGAGGACTTCACCAATGTCTCGTGTTGTCAGTCTTCACTCCCATGTGTGCTGGCCAAGGGCCTGACCCTGAGAGGTGCTGAGCAGGGGGGAGTGGAAATGGCAGATGCTCAACAGATCAGACTCCAAGTGCAATAGTGTTGGGATGCTTGGTGGTAGGAACAGTGCGCCCATGAAGGAGGATCCCAGTCCAGAGATAGCCATGACATCAGGGTATGACTGTTGACCAGTCAGTACCCTTCTCTGAGTCCTTATTTTCCCATCTGTAAAATGGGCATACCAAGACCCACCTCGAATGGGTTGTTGCGAAACTCAACTATATAAAGTTTGCCGGGACATTCTCAAAGAAAAGATGCTATAGGAGGGTGAAGAACAGTTGCCAACTCTGTTTGACTCTATTCCGGGAGATTCATCACACGAAGTAAAGACATTAATGAGTCATTACATCAGGAGGGCTAATGCACCTGACTATTATATTTAAAAAACAAACAAACACTGGACTACCATATAAATCGGATTTAGACATTTCATATTTATTGGAAGGAATGTCCTATCATTTGTCAGTCAAGTGACTCTCTGCCATTTCCCGGAGATTTAGATCTAATTCCCGGAGACCCCACAGCAGTCCTGGAGGGTTGGCAACCCTCGGGTGAAGTAGTATAAAAGAAGTTTAGCCCAAGTACACAACAGACATGGTTATATATATTCAGGAAAACTGCCCTCTGTTCCTGTGAGGGGATAATTTAGCAATCAAAACTGAATCTAATGAGAACCTAGGACTGAAAAGGACTTTGGGGTCATTGAATCCTGTCCCCTGCTCTCACGGGCAGCTACGTCACATAAATTGGTTGCATAAACAGATCAAGCTCATAAACTCATCAAGTGTGGGCCCCAGTCACTAGAGATTGGATTTGACCCCCAAGGAAGCTGTCCTGTACTCACGCAAACAACAGGGTGCCTTTATTCAACAGGGTTTTATATTTGGAAAAAGAATTATACAGGCATGCTAAACCCTTGGCTCTTGTGGAGACAAACTAATATGCTTATAAAGCTATATCAGGACATAGTAAAAATAACTCTTTGCAGAAATAGTCCAACAACTGAGACCACCTACTGGATCACATCTGTTCTGTGCTGAAATAACAGGTCTTAGTTAGAAACCAAAAATAAGAAAACCATCGCAGACAAGACGAGATGCTTGTGGACCCTCCTAATTGCTTTGTTCTTGATAAAGCAGGACATCTGTGAGCTACTGAGACCCTCTCATTTCCATACAGTAAATCAGGTTCCCTGCAAGTCTTAAAACGTGAGCATGTTACAGGTCTGTGTTTTGAGGCCCTGAATTGTTGTTAGTAGTTAAAATCAGTCCAGAGTCAATAAGGGGTCCTCCCTGTCTACTCAGAGAAGCTGCAAGGCACACGGCAGGTCGCTGGCAGGGAAAATCCCGGTCCTAGGCCTTAAATACTATGCTATATTCCTGAGTCATTTGATGGATGAGCAGGAGATGGACTAGGGAGGTAGGGATTACACTGGCTCAGGCTCGCAAACCATCCAGCCTGCAATCCTATCTCGGAGAGTGGCCCACGCCAGATGCTACAGAGGAAGGTATAAAAGCCCTTCAAGGACGGAGGGGTTGAGTGCTTCGTACCGAGCTCTTGTCCTGGTCTCTCATCGTTAGAGACTGGCTTCAACTCTGACTCCTTCAGTGGCCAGCATGAAATATAGATAGTTACACTATCTGGCAACTCATCTGAGTAGGGACCTGTCTGGCGTTACTCTATCGTCACGTGCCCCTTTCATTCCCTCCTCTCTCTCGCCCCGCGTTCCTCCCCGGGGCCGATGATGCGTCCCGATGATGGCTGACATCGAAACGCAGAAGGATGCAAAGTTTCAGCAGCAGAACCACGGGCTGTTCAAAGTGTGAGCGCTGCCCCATCCTTCAGTATTCAACATGGACCTGCCAGGGCTTTTGCTGCCACAATGTCACGCTCCACGAGCTGGACAAACCCCTGGGCCCTGCTCCCGGCGCTGCGGAGACACGGACTTCGTTGTCTTCCCCAAGCCGCAGAGCCGCACAGATGTGCCAACTTGCCGGCCAGCTGTGTTGAGAACGAGGCCAAACGCTGCCTCTTTTCCCACTGTGCGTGTGCAGGGGAGCAGCCCAAACCTTCAGAGAGTCGCAGACGCGGCGCCTGAAGGGTCCTCAGGAGGTCACATCCAGTCCCAGGTAGGACCAGCCCCAACTACATCCCCCCAGCCAAACTGAATCACAGAAAACAGGGTTGGAGGGGAGTCGCATCTCACATGGAGAGCCGCACCAGCCCCAGCTGCATCATCCCAGCAAGGCTGCAACCTCCCCCGTCCTCCTGGCCGGAAAGTTTTCCTTGATCTCCAGCCTCACCTTCCCCCACAGACCCCCGCAACCTGGGGAAAGCATCCCTGCCTGCGGGGCCAAGAGCAGCCGGGGTCTCTCCTGGGACAGGACGCCCTGGACAACCGCTTGGAGGGGCTGAAGCGGGTCAAGTTGCCGCGCTTGAGGGCAGACAGACGTGCGGCTGGGGGCTGCGGTACCCCCGGGCAGGGCAGGGCTGCGGCCGCCCCGGCCGTGCAGCACCGGCCGCGCTGACAGCTCCGGGGGGGGGCTCGGGCCAACCAAACCTGCGCCGGGCCCGGGACACGCCCCCTGCCGGGGCTCCGGCGCGGCCGCCCGCCCGGATTGGCGCGGAGCGCTGTCAGTCGCCCGGCCGGGCTAGGCTGCGCGCGGGCCGGCCAGCGCGCGGGGCTGCACCGGGCGCTGCCCATGCCGCAGGGCCGGGGGCAGGGGCTGTGCCCTCGCCCTCCTCCTGCCCCTGCCCCTGCCCCAGGTGAGAGCAGCCCGCGGGCACTGCGCAGCCCTGCCCCTTGCACCCCGGACCTCTGCATCCCTGCACGCCCAGAGCCCAGTGCGGGCCCCCGCCAGCATGAAGAGGTGCAAGTCGGACGAGCTGCAGCAGCCCGAGGAGGACGGCGCTGGGGCTGAAGAGGTGCCCGGGGATGGCAGGCCCGGGGAAGGGGCTGCGGCTCCGGTGGCCGAGGCGGGCGCCCCCGGGAACCCCAACCCCGTGCCCCACGCGCTGCCCCGGAGCAAGCCTCCCGACCTAAAGGTGAGTCTTCCGCTGCAGCCGGGGTCCCACCCTGCCAAGCAGAGGGGTTTACCCCTCTCCATCATCCTCGCTGCAACCCGTGGGGGACCGGCAGGCGAAAAGGGGACCGCAGCCGCAGGCTCACCTGCAGAGGGGGTGAGATTTGCTGAGCAATGGTGCTGGGCAAAACCCCTCCGGTGGCTTTCCAAAAAGAGAGGATATGCCACCCCGCAGAGCCCAGGGCTAGGGCACAGGAGACCTGGCTTTACAGCGGGGCTGTTGGGTGACCTTGGCCCACCCGCTTCCCTCTCTTGCACCTCTCTTTTCCCATCTGCAAAATAGGGAGGATGAAACTTGCCTCTTCGGTAAAGCGCTTTGCAGGCTGGGGGCACGTGCTACGGGAGAGGAGCTAAGTATTATGATTGTGAGCACCAGACTCTAGGTACAGTAAATCAGGGGCTGGCTGTCACGTGTGTTTGTACAGGCATGGGGAGGCTGGGGGCTGGACGGGGCCATTAGGCACTCGTGTAATGTAAGTAATAAGAATAAAAAGGCTGCGGTTTGTGAGGCGTTAGGAATAACGGGCTGGCAATTATGGACTTCACAAACTGATGTTAATCTCCCGTTAAGAGGGTTCTTGTGGAAGAATATCTGCACCCCAGATTAAATGCAGCATAACTCCATTGCTTTAAAGGGAGCTCTGCTGCAGTGACTGAGATGAGTGTCTGGTTCTGTGCATTTGGACCTGGAGCAGAAGCTTTGCTCGGATGGAGCAGCCTTAAAGGACGAGGGAGGGAGGCAGAGCCTGCGTTCTGCAGAAGAGCCAGGCAGGTCTTGCTAAGTGAAAACTCTAGTAACCCATGGCAGCAAGCAGGAAGGAGCTAAACAAGACTACTCCTCAGCCCTAATAGGATTACAGTGCAGTTACAGTGAGAAAAGTGACTATGAATATGAGCCTTTTCACCCTTCCTGCCTTTGGGCCATATTTCCTTTCCAGACAAAAGCAAGCTTTTTGCAGCAGTGCGAGAAAGCTGGGTTCGACTTTGCCTCGTGCATTGTTGTTAGGGGCTGCAGCTCATGAGTTCTTATTTATCGCTCGCTGATTACATCTACGCGTTCGTTAATGCGCCGTCGTTACGGCGCATTCAGTTTAGTACTTGGATACTAACTCCTAAGTCAATGTGCAGGAACTGGCGTTACTGCGCGGTAGCTACGGCGCACAGGTTTTTACAGACATTAACTAAGCACTACCTTAATACTACCGCGCAGTAGCGTACTAGCACGCGTTTTGCTCCGCGCGCTACTGCACCGTGTAGGTCGGCTCTTGTGCAGTTAGCGTCTCATGTAGACGTGCCCACTGTGAAGCAGAAAGCCAAGTTCAGAAGTCCCAGGTAGAGCGTAGGTCGCTTACGTTTCCCTTGGATTTGCAAACAGCCATGCTGATCGGGAGTTGGTAACAGTGGAGCGTGATGGCAGTGTGACAGAGGGGCTTGATTTGTGCTTTTTCCAGAGGCCAGTTTTCTGGCTGCGACTCTCCATCAGAATCATCAGGCACTGCAGAGCATTTCCCTGGTGCTGTATTTTAAACATGGACTCAGAGGCATCTTCTAACGCTTGCTATAGTGTCTTCAGAGCTTACACTCCTGGGGCGCAAGGTGCTGGATAAAGGTGAGGAAGCATCATTAGCCACAGACAGGGGACTCTGCGGTCCAGAACACCACATCTGCAGCTAGTGTGAACCCAGCAGAGCTATGGATTGTGCCAGCTGCAGATCTGGCCTTGAGAGCATGGATTTCATGGCCACAGTTGCACAGCAGGCCAGGGATGGAGCCCTGGAGTTACGACTTCCAGGTGAACGCTTTACCTCTATCTGCCGATGGGTGCCAGCCCCCCACGCAGAAGTGCAATGAAAGCGTACTGCCTTCTGATGGAGTTAGCTCCTTAGGAAAGCTGTCTTCTCTCTGAGGTCATTTGATCCAAATTGCTGCTGCGTTGGACTCCTTTTCCCTTCTGGAGCAGAGCTCTATGCCTCTGTCACGTCTTCTGGGCTTTATGATTACTGACCTGCACCTGTCACCGTCACCCTGTAAACAGCAGCGTATGAAGCTATGGATCGCTAAGGGTATAACACAGGGCCAGAGCCCGCAGCGATCTGCTTTGAGCAGCACATTTGCCTCTCCTCTGGGCTCTCCGAGCGCTGTCAGGCCTGCCAATGCTGGACCCAGAGGGAGGGAGAGCCCTATCCTGAGGGAATAAGGGAGACTCGAGTCCTACACAGGCCTTGCACTGACCCCCTGCAGAGGGGGGATTTTCCTCCACTGCCCACCCTAGCTGCCTCCCTTTGGTTTGAATAGGTGATCCATGTCTGCGGGATCACTAATCAGGTTTAGACCTAGATAGTTAACATTTTTAAGAGGGCAAAAGCTGCTCAAGGGAGCATTAAGGGGTTCTGACACTTACAGGATGCTGCCATAGGGTTAAATCCATAGCTGAGCGCCTCCTGAAGAGGTCTGATATAGCCTGAGTTTGGGAGGCCTCAGTCTCTGTGCCTGTTGCACAAGTCTCTTTGTCGTGGCTGGCACAAGCGCCCTCTCTTCTTAGCCATCACAGCGGAGTGGCCAGTGACTGAGCCAAGGAGTCTGACCTGGCCCCTCTCCTCTGCATGACCCCTTTGTGTTGCAGTTGAGCGGCCTGAGCGAGGCAGGGTGAGGGTTGTTGGCACCACTGCTGCGGTGGCCTTCTCTCGTCCGTGGCTAAATCAAGCACCCAAGTCTGCAGGAGTCCCTTACAATTAGAGGGAGCCATGGATGTGAAAATAAAGAGCTGCACACGCTTTCCAGTGCTTTGTAAGGAAGAAGCCAGGAAGAGGTGCACTTCTGGCCTGCCCAGAGCATGCTTTATTAATATCACCAGTAGTTAGGTTTTTAATTTATATGAAGCCACAATCAGGCTGCACCTCTAGCCTTAGCAGTAGCCAAAGCCTTTCCTCATATGGGACCTGATCTCTCTCCCACTGAAACCAGTAGCCTAAGTCCCATTGTCTTTGCTGGTGTGGGAACTCACTCCCTTATGCAGATTTGCTTCTAGATTCATGACGTTAAGCTCATCTGGAGCTTTGTTGCCTGCTGTCAGCGTAGAGTGAATCATCAAACCTGCCTTTGCTTTGCATGAGCTTTGCCCAGCAATGTCTCACTGCTTCCCACAGCTTTCACAGGACTCCTGGGCTTCTATTCCCGGCACTGGCACTGACCAGCTGTGCAAACTTAGGCTGGTCACTTGATCATTTTGTGCTAATCTCTGTCGCTAGAAGGTGGATGATAATTTTAGAGCATCTGCCGAGGTGCTAAGAGATATAATTAATGCTTTTGAGTTAATTAGCGTGTGTTTGCAAAATGGTTTGCGATCAGATAAAAGATGCTCCTGTAGAGGTGCACACTTGTGTTGTAAAATATTATCATGCCAAAACCCTGGGGACTACTGGTGCTGTTCTTCCCTGAATAACTGCTTGGCACCGAGACTAAGGAACACACAGATTAGCCTTCAGTGATTGCAGCATGTGCTGCTGGAGGGATTCGGGGGAGATTAGCACCTGCTGGTCATCTAGCCCTGGAGATTTCTTTGCCTGATACCAGGAGCATCTACATAAGATGCTTAATGCGCAGTAGCCTAATAACACTGCTCGGTCGCACATCACAGCACAGACAGTGCTAATGCGCTGCTGTGCAGTATTATTAGGCTACTGCACAGTAGCGTTACTAAAAAGGCATTAGCCGGCACTACTGCACAGTAACTCTAGTTATTGCATGTTTAGTTAGCAGTTCATTAAGCAAGTATTAAATTAAATGCTCAGTAACGACTGCACATTAATGAATGTGTAGACGTGCCCACCTTCTCTTTATGCTCACATGTTAACAGGTTTAACCCAAGGCACAGATAGCCCAGCTGCTCCACTGCTCTGATGGCTTTGCTGTTGCCTGCTGAAAAGGGGATCATGCCTGGTTTGGCATCGTCATGGCAGGGGCATGGGTGGTGGGTGAGAAGGAAACCAGGTGAGGGGATAGGGGAAAAAACAGGAGAGAGTGGCTGGGATGGACAAGCCACAGAGGAAAATCGAATAAGGGGGAAGCAGAAAGAGGGTATGGAAGGCACAAAGAGTAGTTGCATGAGACAAGAGAAAGGAAGAGGATAAAAACATAGGCTGACTCTGCTGTTTCCTCCTGTTCTACCTGATCAGGATTAAGTGCCTACAAGGCCTGGAGCGGGGTTTGCAGTCAGTGGACCGTGCAGTCCTTTGCCCCTGTAATGCAACTACCATTACCAGTACTGGTTACGGTGGCTCTGTCCTGTGAACACCAACAGATCAAAACCCACCGTGGAATCCCACAGTGAGCACCGAACAGATACCAGGCGTCAGCTGTTGCTCAGTGCCCACCGAGGTTGGATCCAGGCTGGCAGCCTGGGAACAGAGGACTCCATTGTCGCCTTTATGTTTGCTCAAAACCAGCCAGTCCCCCTCGCTGACAAATGCACGACAGCTTGTCTTTTACAAGCGTAACTCCAGCTCCTTTGATATGAGCAAGCTTTCCATCACACACACAAATGTCCTGGCAAGGAGCAGAGCAGATGCATGACACATAAGTCTGCCTATAAATATGTTGGGTGGCAGATATTTTTGAGTGCTGCAGCAGCGTGACTGAATCCATACAAAGCACCGCACAAGAAAGCATCCTTGGCCCTGAGCTTTGACTCTCGGAGGCAGTAGGCTGGAAATCTTGTGGCGGTGATGCCAGGAGGGCACTGGATGCTTAGATTGCATCTGAGCATCTTCATCTGCTCTTTTTTTTTCATAATTGGGCACTTGGATGGCTGCAGAAGTGTGAGGAAGGATGTTGAAACCAGCCACAGCTTGGTGCAAACACCATCACGATCTCGGCAATCTGGTCTCTGCTTCTCCCTTCTTTTTACATCACGATCAGCTCAGCATCCTGAGTGCTGCTCTTCTCTTTGCGCAGCGTCCGTGGTGCCCGCTAGTGGAAAGCAGCTAAATGTCTTCTCTTGGTTCCCACCCTGAAGTGTAGGGCAGCGAAGCGCCAGGGGAGCTGGCTTGTGCTCACCACCCCTCCCCGTAGCAGAATGGGCTTGGGGCTGGCAGCCCGCGGATGTGTCAGGTTGGCCCTAGATTGTCTTGGGCTCAAGGACTTACTTCCCTCTCTTTGGTCAGACTGAGTTTCTTTCCATCAGGGCAGGGTGCAAGGCCTGTCTCTTTACCCAGCCCTTCCCTCCATGGGCAAGCCAAGGGGTCAGCGGGGCTCAGTTGGTTGCGCTGTGGGCTAGTGCTGATGTGGCAACTTGACGCAGCCTTGGCAGGCTGGGGTGGAGAAAATGCTGCAATCCCCGCGTAGTATCAGGGCCTTCAGGGACCCTTGCAGAGTGATTCAGCGTCCCAGCAAAGTGAATGGAAACACCCCGATGGCTCCAGTGCGTTGGGTCTGTGGAACCAAACCCTGATGGCTAGACTGAGTCTTCACTTAGTTTCCGCTCAGGAAAAGCTCTTCTGGAGCCGAGTCCTGGGCCTCTTGCCCAGGTTTTGCTCTGTTTTTCCTTACTGATGTGGGATGCACTTTTGGATGCAAGAGACCACTATAAGTCTGCTTTTCCCCACCACTTCTAACTCCCCTTCCTGCGACAGCTTTGAAGACCCACGTTGGATTTCCTTGCCCCCCAGGACCCATCTTTCCTCTCTCACAAAGACCATAACCCCCCATGCTGTGAGCCCGGGGTGTACTTGCATTTATTCCCTCAACAATTTATATGCATTCTTGGTTTTAAAAGGACAGCCTCAAGGTAAGCTGAGTCTCCTGCAGTTACCCAGATCTCTCGGCAGCAGCGGCTCGGTCACTGGCACGGCCTGATTCGCCATCTCCCCGTCGAGTCATTTATCTTCATCTCCTGGCACCGATCCCTCCTACTCCCCCGCCGTGTTTCACACACACCTGCAAAGTGCTCCCTGCAGACGGGGCTGCAGGAGTCTGGCGAATGTTACCTACACAGAAGGCACAGAAAGTGGAAGTGTCTTGCCCGAGGTCCTGCAGTTAGTTGGTGGCAGGGTTCGTGACAGCAGACAAAAGCCTGGACTGACTGACTCCCCGCGCTCTCTCAGCGAAGAGTTTGCCTCTTGGTGGGAGAGAATAGTTTAAGCAAACAGCGCAGCAGATAGTTTCATGAGTCTGGCACGTCCTTGCTGTCCCTCCATGCCTCACGTAGGCCCATAGTCACCTCTGCTGCACCAGCCCAAACACCTCTGCACCACCACGTGAGCCTTCAAGCAGGTATTTGATGGGATAATGCACAAGCCCTGGGTCGGGGGGAGCTTCACCCACCTGGTGAGCTCTTCAAATGTGGATCCTCCTTCTCCTATGTGCCCTCTGCTGTCGCTCACTTTAAATGTCCCTTGCGCTGTGGGATTTCCTTTGCTCCTGTTACGAGCCACCCCTTTCCCAGTTACAGCGTTGGACTGAAAGCATCAGTGCTCTGGATACGTCTTGGGGAAACTCTGCGGTCTCCCTATGCCTGAAGAAGGGTGTTTGTGCCCGAAAGCGTGCAAAGAACACTTTTCCCAACTATTTAGCTGGTCTAATAAAAGAGATCAACTCTACCCAAAGAACCTTGCCTGCCTGTGTTCTTAGACCAACACGGCTACAACCAACAACCCCGATAGGCTTAGTACATTCAGCAGTCTTTAGCCACCCAGCACCTGAAAAACCTACCTAGGACCATGAAAGTGCTCCCCAGGTATGTTCGCCCTGCACTCAGACCAGGTCACCGGCACTCAAGCAGTTAAGCCAGCCTTGCTTTCACCCCCGAGTGAGGAACGGTTAGGTTCTGAATGTCTTTGCAGTCATGCAGGTGACGAGAGTGGGTGAAATGCCTGTGGGTTGGTGCTAATTGCATGGCTTATGGCACAAAACTTGCTCTTCTAACGCACGTGGGTTGCAGAGGGGGCCGTGGCAAAGGTCTTATTTGCTTTGCAGTAGTCTGCAAATGTCACTCGGGGCCTGGGGTTTGAGCAGGATTTGCACCAGCCCTCCTGGCTGCGACAAATTGTTGAGGCACGCTGACAGATGCTGAAGAACCCGTTCTGTATCGGTTCTTCGGCTGCATTCGTCAGCGCGGTATCTGAGCCCTTTCCAGCAGTACGTTAAGTGCGTTAAGTAATGTGACTAATATCTGTCTCATGTTTCTTCTTGCATCTTTCCCCAGGGGGAGGAATGTGTAGAGCAGTGTTTTGTTGCGGATGTGTGAGTGCATGTGTGCTTTGTATTATGTATTGTATTCACGTACAATAGCTATTAACACATTGGAACCGATTATATTATGTTATGATGCCGATTAGACAAAAATTAACAATTTACCTTGTTCGCTTATAACTTAGCCTGATACACCTTGTCTCCTATTTATTATGTATATTTTTACACGCACGCACGCACACATTGTACGCATGTGTCAGTCACTGTTATCTCTGTTTTTCACGGGAACCTGGAGCCGGTGAAAGGACCTGCTCTGGCTTTGCAGAGGCTCAGCCGTGGCAATAGCAGTGCTTCTGTCTGGAAAATGCTCCTTGGTTCCTTCTGGTTCCCAGTGGATCAGTGAAGTGTTGGATCAGGTCCCTGGATCTTTTATCCTGGCCCTTCCTCTGTTCTCTTATTCTTCTGCCCCTGGCTTATGACCAGACTCCATCCTCTGCTTGCTAGGTTTTGAAACACCTTTGAGCTTTCTCTCCTGCCGGAGGAAGCTCCCATTACACATCTAAAAAGCCGACTCATTGTTCTTTTCCAGATCCCTTCTTAAAACTCCCTTTGCCACGGTGCCTAAGAAGAGCCTGGCAGCAGATGGCTTGGGTGTGCTGAAGCTACAGCCCATCATCCTGCCCAATATCTTCTCCCTTTTTCCTTGTACTCTTCTACCTGTGTCCATGCCTCGTCTCCAAGCTTTTTGGGTCGGACGCCGTCACATAGCTCTGTGTTTCTCCGAGCACAGCGCAGTCCCGATCCAGGACTGGGATTTTTTGGCCCTATAGTAACAGAAGTCATAATAAATAATGACAGAAACCAGCTGAGAAGTCTAGACATTCAAAGACCATTTGAAGGATGTAGTGGGGCTGGCTTGAATTTCTACTGCCCTTCCTTACTGTTGCTAGCTAACCCCCCTTTTGCTCCCCCCCCATCCCAATTAGCAGTGCACCCTGCTTGTGCACATAAAACTGTCGCTGCTTCACAGGGGACGTATGGATTTGCAAAGGGGGACTGGCTGGAAAACTCAAATTTTACTTGCTAACAAATGTTGAGGTTGCAAACTTTGTTTAGATGCTGCATCCGAGTCAAAACCCATTAACAAAAGGCAAAAGAGAGAGTATGTGCAATCTACCGCAGGATGGCTTATAAACCAGTGGTTGCTCAGGGCTCCCCTCTGGGGTATGGAAAACCATGGCTGGATCTGGTTCTCCCACATCCGATGTGAGGGCCCTAACCACCTCTGTCTGCCTGGAAATTTCATCGGGAACCTGAGCCGAGAAATCTTCCAGATAAAATTCCCATGAAAACCAGTCTGCTCCTGCCAAAGATTTCTGATTGGACAAAAGGCAAGTTTTTACCCTGTGAAAAGTTGCATCTCAGTGTTTTGACCAATTCTAGGAGAAAAGGACACACCAAGGTAATGGCTGATCATGTACCTTAACTGTTAGGCTCCACTTTCTGACTGTGAATCTCCCTGTGTCTGCGTCAGTGTTTGACTGCGCTGTAACAATTAGCTTCCTCAATGTGTAAGCAATTTAGGAAGGTAAGAACAAGAACCAAAAACTGTTCAGTTCAGAACTGTGTTCAAACAAAGCCTTTGACTCCCCTTTCCAAAGTTAGCAACAGTTCACATTTGATTTCCTCCTTTTCCACAAGCTGGAACGAACCAGGGTAGCTCCTTAGAGGTCAGTGGTATCAGACCCACGGATCTGAGGTGAGCCTGGCCATTTGTATTGAGAGAGCAACATATTCGGTAGATTTTAAAGCCTTAAAGATCCATCAGGGTGATTTGAGTACTAGTCACTTCTTGAAACAGTGATCATTTTTTAAAAACTAAGCAGATCGCCATGCATTTTTTTGGAGCTGGGGCACAGGCGTTTTGGATGAGATTCCTCTTACAAACCGTATCACACTTCACCCTGATGGCCTCCAAATGTTAATTCTTTCGTGCAGCTGTAATTGCAAATTCACCATCATTTATAAACATACACGGCTGAGACTTTCGACGCCCGCTTGAGGTTTTTAGACCTTTTTTCATTTCATTCTCTTGGTTTTTGCTTGGTTTTTTTTTTAAAGAAAAAAACCAACTTGGATTTGTTCTATGTTTCCAACTAGATATTTGGAAGACAATGCTGTTTTTTTCTGACATCTGAACACCAACCAGTTCCCAACCTGCTGCTGAACAAGACTCTAGTAAACAGCTTTCCTTTGTTCGTTTCTCTCCCTGACAGATTGGAAAACACGGGGCCAAAGCCCCCAGTTCTTACTTGGGCAAAACTCTCATTGGAAACCAGGAGAAACTTTGCCTGAATCAGAACTGAGTCAGAACTGAATAACTGCTCTAGGTTTGACCTCGCGGATATTTAAAAGCCAACAGAGATATTTAAATGCTTACTTATTTTATGAGTAGCTGTTTAGATTATTAAAGCTGTGTTTGTTTCTACTGCTTTTTATTAACCTTTCTGGTCCTCTCTTCCTGGGTCATGCTTGCAGACTAGTCAAAGGCACCTTTTCTTTGTATAAATAGACAGGCCGTGTCCACATGAGCACGTGCTTGAGGTTTGCAGCACGTCCGAGGCTTTTGAGGTGCCGCAAAAGGCACTCCGTGCACGTGATTTGGTTCTCCACACTGCATATTTGCACAGATTTAGATACTGGGAAATCCTAGTATCAAAAAGCAGTACATGGGGAGGAAAAAAATAGAGTGGGGCACATGACAGCAGCGTGCACCATCCAAAACCAGAGCCGTGGATGGCCGGAGTCATGCTCCAGCTGCCAGCCAGGCTCCATGAGCTGGGATAGCTGCTGTTGGAGCCCTGGGAGGCCCCCAGGATCCCAGTTAAGGCTGCTGAGGCCAGCCCAGATGCTGGTCCCAGCCTCCTCTACCCCACTGGAGCATTTTTCCCCGTGCTAAACCCACGCACAGGGGTGTATGCCAGGGCAAAGAGCAGTGGCATGGATTTGTGCCGCTGCTTTTTTCCCCGCAGCAACTGGAACTTTTTGTCTTCCGGGTCAGATGTTTGTGTTTTGCCTGCCTTGGGATTTATAAGGGTAAGATTCAGCCCTGGGCTATTAGTATGGGTTAAAACACCTTCAGGCATTTCAGGTGTAGATATCGGGGTCAAGCTGTACCTTATGGAGTCAGTAAATCAGAGTTGCGTAGGCTCTCCGGAGAACCGGTTCTCCCTGGCAGATGCTGTGCCGTACAAGCGTCGACATATTCAAACAGGCACCTCCTGGTCTGCAGGGCTGACTTGGGTTTGCACGTGGTGCTGGAGGGGATTGCCATTTGATTTTTTTAAAAAGGTTTCTGTTGGAATTAATGCAATGGAAATGTTGGTATGGATCTTAAAGCTTTCAACACGCTTAGGGCTGTCGGTATCGGGAGCTTTTCCAGGGCAGCTCTTCCAGAACAGCTGTTTGTGCAGACTTTCCATTCTGGAGTCAAAGTGATTTTTGTTTCATAATCATTACTCCCCTTCAGAAGAGCGCTAATCATTTTGGAGTAAATGTGAAGTGCCAGAAGAGAGGTTTCTGCATGGGATGCTAATCCACAAGGCCAAGTTCTTTGTGTAGACAAGCCCTTTGGTTTATACACCTTCCATTTAGTGCTGGATTTCACCCTTCCAGTCAAACAATATCATGCAATATAATGCCCGTGACCTTTTTTGGCTGCACACAAATTTCCTGTAAATCCTAGGGTGGTCGTATCAGTATCCTGTGCACATGTCTTTCAGGCAAATCTGAGATGGACAGCATGCTTTGTGGTTCTTTGAGCCCTTTAAATTCTAGAATTAAAATCTTCCCCCTCCTGAAGTCAATGGGAGTGCTACCATTGATGCTTTTATTAAGTGAAGTTTTCTACCAGATTGAATTGTTAGGCTTTAAACCCACTAAAAATGACATGACCCGAACTGCTGCAGATGCAGCTGGCAAAAAAAAGAAAAAGAAGTCTTTTCTTTTATTCCCACCTCCCTATCCTCCTTTTGTTTTATTTTAGTTATTCTAAAAGCGTGGGAACTGGTCATTGCTTTTCCCAGGGGACTTCTAAGGAGCAAACAGAGACTCTAGAGCCATATTGTACCCTTGATGGTAAAAATCTGTGGGTTTATACTTATTATCTATCTAATGCTGCCTCTGTTTCCATAGAGACTTTATAAATAGAATGAAATGTAAATCACCGTTTCCTGAAGCAGAGACGCGGCTCTGTGCGTTGGTTATATGTTTCTCAGGTAGAGCCCCACGGCTATAAATCTTCATTATGCCTGGATAACAGGAAGATGAAAGTTTTTGCCCTATCGTGTTCTAGTGGCTGGCAACGTAGGATCCGAGTGCTATAAATATCACCCTAATTCGTTGTAGCTGTTGGAGGCAAGGTGAGAATTGGGACCTCTGCGAATGCATCTGCTAGGGTGGTTCTTTTGGGAAATGAAATTCTCTTTTGGCCGGCATGAATGGCTTCAGCCATCTGCAAGCTCCTGTAGGATTTGCGTTGCAAACACAGCTGTCTTTCCAGAAAGTGGTGGGTTTTTGAGTGACCGCAGTGGCTAAACAGCCCCGAGTTGTGAGCCCACTTCACGTTTCCTTCCCGTGGGTAAAAGATGCTGAATCGACGGCCCTGAGAGAGGATCCTGCCCTCGTCAAAGTCGGCGGTAACGCTCCCGCAGACTTCAGGATGGGAGGATTTTAATCCCAGAATTTTACAGCGCTTTAATGAACCACAAAGCAGGGACCCAACAGCTTGCAGCAGCGCAGGCTTTCCCTCCTGCTCTTCTGCCACAAGCCTCAGCTCTGATCTGGAGGAGCTGGTCTGGGGATGAGAGGGCAATTTGGTCTCCTTCATTCATTAAGTCCATGGCCAGCTGCAATGATAAGCTGTGAGATACTGTCATCCCTCCCACTGGGAGCTGGACCAAAACCAACTGCACGCATTTCTCAGAGGCTGCTGAGCAGCCATCAAAGAGCGGCAACCTTTAGGCATTGCCTCTGCCCTCAAGCTATAAAGGAACGGTGGATGTGGGAGCCGAAGGCAGTTAGCTAAATGCTCGTCTCACCTAGGTGAAAATAGGAGCATTGAACTAACTCCAGGGGAGATGTTTCGGATTTAAAGTGAAGTGACCAAGAGTGCATTCGGACTCTGCGTCTCATGGCTGGCTCTTTTCTGTTGCCTTTCCTAATGTCCGTCTAGGGCATGGCAAGGTCGATGCATCATCCAGACGGACACCAGCTTTTCAGGTCCCATAGTGGAGACCCAGCTAATGTCAAAAGCTGGCCATCTGCTTGAGTCCCAGCAGTCTGTAGGCCTAGACATCTTGGTGCGTCTGGCAAGGAAAATGCCTGAAGTCCATCTCAGAGGAACCTTGTGCGCAGGGTGAGGCGGTCTGATGTCCAGGGGGCTGATCGCATCGTTGTTTCTGCCTTTCCAGAAGAGAGAGGTAATGGCATTGGGGGTAAAACTGGTGCCATGTATTTTCTGGAGCATGATCAGAGCAGGTGGTGCTTTGCAATGCGTTGGCAGAAGCATTTCAAAAGCTAGAAGTAACCATGGTGTTTCCAGCTAAAGAAAACGCTTGGCTTTTTTTAGGTTGCCGTTGTGCGGGGCAGGTTGCACACACCACGCGGGCTTGTTGGAAGTTACCCGTGTGCTTTGCTCGTGTGCTCTGGGCTAGTCTGAGGTCCTGACTCTGCCCTGACCTGGGGGTACTGCTGCTGACTCCTCTGCAGTGGGGCAGAAATTCAGGCTACGGGGCAGGTCAAGGTGAATAACTGATCCCTGCGGCTGCGGCAGGGCACGGTGTGCCTTGCCATCTGCAAGCAAGGGTGGCCGCTAGTTAGGGACTCTGCCTGTGCAGTGTCTGTGGCAGCCAGGCTCCAGGAGGAGAGCAGGAGGCACTCGCTGATCCTGCCATCAGATTTATTAGCGTTGCGCCCTTGCACCCAGTCCCTGGCACTCTGGGTGCAAGTCAGGCTGCAGCATGATGCAGGGGTGCCCGACCAGAAGAAATCATGAGCCTGCCCCTGCACCCTTGGGGTAAGGGCCCTGGGTAATGATCCTGCCCTGTGCCTTCCAGGGGTGCTAAGACTCTCTGGATTTATCCTGGGCTTTGGGGATCTTTTGTAAGCGATTCCCATTTCCTTTTGTCCCCTCGCGCTCTCCCCTTTTGCCATGTAGCACGCTCCCTTTGAGATGGCTTGGGTAAAGAAGGTGCCATGACCAGACTCTTCCAGAAAGCCAGTAAGTTTGCAGAGAATATGACAGGAAGTCTTCCCTCAAGTGATTTAGGTGTGTGCACAAGCCACGAACGACACCCTTGGCGGGGCTTTCCCAACAGGCCGTCTTATACCTTCGGTGGTGGGAAATTGAGGCTTGGGGTCTGAGTATCCAGTTACTCCTGTGGGACATCCAGTTATGCTTTGTGTGCCTCAGTTTCCTTGCCTGTAAATTGGGAATAATTATACGTATCGTCCACCTTGGGGACGTGCCACGAGGTGGTGTTTTTAGGGCTGCTGATTCAGACTAGGCCCGGGCAGTCCACGGTACAGTATTAATGATTTGTGTCCTCGGTTTTCTTTCCTCTCTCGCAGAAAATTCAGCAGCTGTCCGAAGGCTCCATGTTTGGCCATGGCTTGAAGCACCTTTTCCACAGCCGCCGGAGGTCCCGGGAGCGGGAGCACCAGAACTCCCAGGACTCGCTGCCGCCGCACTACGGGATGTCTGACCACGACTCCCCGGACGAGAAAGAGCGCTCCCCGGAGATGCACCGGGTCTCCTACGCCATGTCCCTGCATGACCTCCCTGTGCGCCCCACCGCCTTCAACAGGGTGCTGCAGCAGATCCGCTCCCGCCCGTCCATCAAGAGAGGGACCAGCTTGCACAGCGGCAGCCGCCGGACCAAAAGCGGCTCCTTGGACCCCCAGAAGGGCAGCCCCCATCTCGTCCGGAAGGCTCCACAGGACAGTAGCCTCACCGCCATACTGCATCAGCACCAGGGCCGGCCGAGGTCCTCCTCCACCACGGACACGGCCATCCTTCTGGCGGAGAGCGGAGCCGTGTACCTCCTCACGGAGGAGTCGGAGTGCCTTGCTGACAAGGTAAGGCTGAACCGTGAAGGGACGTGAGGCTGGGTGCCCCACGCCGGCTCATTGTGCGGGGTCCAGCGGGGCCTGATTTCCCCAATCCAATGGCCTCAGCTTCCATACGGGGGCAGCATCTCCGTTTCAGAGACGGGGAAGAGCAGTCTGCCCCGTTTTAGGTATATGAGGTGCATCTCTCGGGCTCCAAGCACATTGCCAAGGTGGCTGCTTTAGGGCAAAGTTTGGTGCTCGTGTTAGGACGTGAGATTGTGCCAGATGGCTGTAACGGGCACTGTCTCCCTAGATTTAACCCCTCTGGCTGCAGTCTGGACACTTAAGAGGTCCTGTCTTCAAGGTGGAGTTGCTCCTTGCTTGGGAAGTGAGCCGTGGAAGGAGTAGATGCCAGTCTGCAGGGCCCAGCAGGAGCACGATAATTAAGGCCTCAGGGAGTCGTATGCCGCAGCCATAAAAAGGGCTCGCCCTGCTCCACCGCTTGCTTTCTGGGGAGCACCAGCGTTCCCTTTGAGGCAGCCCGTCCCTAAGCACATGCAAGGATGCTCTGCATGGGCTGGGTTAGTCTTTGCTCTCTCCCATGGGGCTGCTGTTTTGGAAAGCCCTTTGTGGGCACATAGTTTTCCCACAAAGCAAGGTGAGTCCTGGGTCATCGCCTATGGCTGTCAGTCACGCCAGACTCAGCACAGAGGGGTATTTGGAGAGAGCTGAGGAAGGAGGCAGAGGGGCCAGGGCTGAAAATGCACCATCCCTTGGGTCACACTGAGGACATCAAGGGGAAGTGAAATGTTTGGGCTCTGAGGAAACGTGATTCTCCGCCCCACACGCAGGCTGACACTTCTTCACCGGTTACTGTTTGTCTGCAGGAGCCTGCCTGGGTTGACGCCTTGTCCAGCAGGCTTTACGCGCTATACCCAGCCGTTTCTCATAGCTCACATAGTGGTCACTCAACTCACGTCAGACTGTGGGCACCGGCTTAATCCCGCAGTCCCCGGGTATGAGTATTCACGCCCATAAAGGGACCGTCGCACGGTTGGTATCGCCTCCTGTTACTACCAGCATTGGTCTCCATGCTTATTTTTAACTCGCAGCCCCCAAGCCCTTTGCAGTCATTTGGTGCAATGTGCTCGTGGCCTGGCCGGTTGTGGTCTGGTTTGGCAAGGTGTTTAGTCACAGGACACCCTTGTGCTCTGTGTGGCAGCCACGCTGGCCCCCTGGAGTCAGTGGGGCCACAGGATGTAACTGAGACTGGCGGTGGCTGCATAATTAGTCAGAGGTCTGGAGGTTGATTTGCAGAGTGAAATGGCTATGAGCTCTTCAACACCCCCCCCCGCTGCCTGGTCCAGCCACTTGTATCTCTCGAGCATGAAGCTGGGGCTTTGCAGAGCTCCTCCGAGAAACCAGGCAGCATGCAAGGACTGATTCTGCACCTTCAACACCCACTGAAAATCCTGAGCGTCAAGGTCATTCAGTACCTTGCAGGATGGGGGCCTTGGCCTACTGACTCTTAAGCAGCTTCTGTGTCAGAGGCACACCAAGAAGCAGACTTCTGCATTCAGCCGGCTTGCGTGCTGTGTTTCCGAGGGACCCATCGCCTGGATGACTAGCCTGGATCGCACGTACCAGTCATGGCTGCACCAGTAATGCCCAGATGAATAGTCCCTGATCTGCTACCAACAGATATGTCAAAGGGACACTCTTGCCTCTGTCTGTTGGAAATAGGGTTTATTAGCGTAAACACAAAACTGGCAGCGATCTCAGTAAGGGCACTGATTTCTTTGGAGCCGGACAACAATCTGCAGTAAACTTTTTTCCTACCCTTCGGCCCAACAGCAAACACCCCAGGAGCTCAGAGGGGAGCGTGCCCGTGCCACGAGAAGAGCTCGCTGCCCTTTCCCCAGAACAGTGGTGCTGAATAAACCCACTTTGAATCTCCGCTGAGAGAGCAAATAGTTCAGCGAACACCTACTTTACATGCCAGGCTCGTACCTCGCAGCCGACTGTCTCCCCAGAGGTTCGGTCAGCAGCTTCCCAGTGGCCACGTGTGACGGGGCCCATCTGTCAGGTAGAGGAGCCTAAAGCACCTTTTGGAAAGGACACCTTTCCATCAGAGCCACGCAGAGGGAGAAGCAGTGGTAATTATCCCAGCCTGTGAGACGAATTTTAATGCTAACTAAGCAGCTCACCCTCACTGAGCGAGGAGGCTGGCTTTGGTGGCTGCTGCACGTCTCTGGGTGAAGTGAAGGTGAAGAATGTGCCTGAACGTATTCCCGGAGAAGGGATTTGGGGGAGGGAGAAATGGGTTGTACAGAGAGCTGGATAAATCCTGCCTAAGGTCTTTAGTAGCATCTCGGACCCAAACTGCTCGGACAGCAACGGCCTGGCTGGCTGTTTCACCTGAGCAATGCCGTGGCATTTGACTGTAAAGCTATCTCTGTATCCCACCCCCGGCTTGTTTCTGGTTCCCCTCCCTCATTCACGGGAGTTTGTTCTGTGTTTAAGCCTTCCCCTAAGACCGCTGTGGCAGGGAGGGGAGCAGAGAGAAAGGATGCAGTGATTTCCCATGCTGCCGCTGATGGAAGATGCCTGTGCGACCATCCATCAGGTAGATGTTACTCCTGTGGCAGAAGACAGCTCTCGAGCAGGTGCTACAACTAACCCATCATAGCCCCAAGGCAAGGAGCAGCATGGGCAGTGTAATGGGTCGGGCATTGTAGTCCCAGCTCTGCCGCTGGCCTGCTGTGCGACCCTTTTGAGTTCCCTCCCAGCCATCCGCTCTTTAGATGCACGCACGTTGCGTTGGGACAGCGTCTAACCACCGAGTGTTAGCACCCGGCTCAGTGTCGGTACCCAGCTCCCTCTGCACTGAGCCTGAATGGAGGCCGGGTCTCAGCTTCAGCCTCTTCTTGTGTGTGAGGCGAAGAATAATATAATACAGAGGAACCACGAAGCGAGAGGTTAGCGCTCCTAGCAGCACAGAGCGGTGTGCCAGCAAAAGACCTGCAAGAAGTTTCTGTCCAGAGAAATGGATCCAGCGTGGCCATACACGGGTCTGCGGTTAGTCAGGGTGACCTTGGAGTGGGACAAGAGGGATGGGGGGGCAAATTCACCGCCTCCCCGGAGCATCTAATCACTCGAGAAGTATTTGCAGTTGAGGACAGGATTTAAGTTGTCCGTATAACTGGGACGTGTCCTTTCTTTGACCTGGGAGGATACCTTTAAAAATATTTTAAAGCAGCTGTACCCCCTCCACAACCACGGTCTTGGCGCTCACACAGAGCTCTGTAGACATTACCTAACCTCTGCGACTCTCCTTGCAGCTGTTTACAGATGTGGAAACTGAGGCACCGAAAACCCATTGTCTGTCTGAGGGCACGCAGCGGGACACTACAGAGTTGGGACGCAGCCAGTATCACGGCCCCCTGGTTTAACCACTAACCCATATTGCATCCAGGATCCAGAAACCCCAAACACAGCCCTCCCGGAGCTGGAATGAACCCAGGAGTCCTGGCTCCTAGACCCCTACTTTAACCACTAAACCACACTGCTTCCCAGCCTAAGGTGTTAAGCCCAGGCATCAGACTCCTCTTCCCCTGCTCTGACTCCCAGACATCGCCTGCCTCGCAGACTCCGGGCTAGACCCCAGAAGTCCCAATTCCTGCCTCTGATCTTGGCTTTCCCGCTGCCTCGCTGTAAATGAACAGCTGCGTCTGCCCGTGGCAGGAGACCTGGAGAGCAACCGGCTCTTGCCAGGAGTTCAAGCTTGGAAAGATGTCAAGGATATCAGCCTGCTTACTTGCCTGGGGGGGTTGGGAGAAGAAAGACCCATGTTTACAGCCAATTATTTCAACCATGAAATCCTGAGTCCCAGAGAGAGCTGTTGTTGCTATTACTGGTACTATTCGAGCAGCAGTGCCCCGGGGGACCCGATCAGGATCGAGGCCTGTTGTGCCAAGCCCTGCACCAGCAGTTGCCGACTCAAGGAACTTGCCAGTTACAAACGTGTTGCTTATTAGCCCTTCGTGCATCGTTAATGATTTCTTGTCGTCACCGGGAGGTGGGAGCTGCTACGTGGGGTGCATGATGCATGAATCAATCCAGCGCCTCCTTGCTTGGGGATGATGATCCAGGTCCCCCCCAAGGACAGGGGGGAGGAAGAGGTTTGCTGTGCTCCTAGGTCTGCCTGAGTACAGGCTGTGCGGGAGTGCAGGTAACCGTGTGAGGTGAGTTGGGCCCCTGCACCGAGCAGCAGTGCGCTTGGATCCCATCACATGCCCATGCAGGGGCTAGCACTGCATGGTGCAAGCTAGCCTTTTTCACAGACACCCCACAGCCTCTCCAAGCACCGCTCCAATCCCTTGCCCCGGCCCACTCTGCTGCTCTGCTTTCTGCTCCCTCCCCTATCTGCCACTATGCTGCCTATCCCCTCCTCAGTCAGCTGCATGCTACACGCAGAGGCTGCCCGTGCCTGTCTTGGAGATACGAGGTCTCGTGGGTGCTTAATGTGCCTTGCCTACAACTGTGGCGGGAGCCAGGATCAAGCTGACAGGGGTAGGAGTTTGAGCCTCCGGCTTCCCAGCTCTCCAGCTGGATCGAAAACTTTCCTGAAGGCTTTTCAGCAGTGAATGCAGCCTGCTAAAATATGCAGACTGGGTAAGCGGCTGCGAATCAGTGCTGTCCGAAGTGATTTTTAAATGTCTCTGCATGTGGCTAATGGAGAGGATGATGTTTCCCTCTAGCATTTAGCCGTGCTCGTGCTGAAACTGTTCGGCGGGCCGAGGACAAAGCGCGGCTGCCGCGGGAAATGACACGTGTCTGCTACGGGGCAGCGGCTTCCAGCTCTGTTGCTCCTGGGCGACTGGACGGAGAAGATGAGATTATTGTTCGCTCGGTTGTCAGCTGTTGCCCGGTGCCCTGGACTTCCGCTACAGGAGCCTCAGTTTGCAGCTGATCGAGGGGCTCGGGTGAAATGGCTTCGGTGATCTTTGCTGAACCCCGGGCCTCAAGCTCGTGCCCAAAAGGCCGTGCGCTCTCCCAGCAGCGCTGCTGACTCCCCTGATGCCACAGCTCTCAAAAATCAGATGCTTGGCTTAAAAAATCACGCATTTGGGGTTTGTTTTCTTTGCCTTTTGGGCCTTAAGACTTTAGGATTCCTGATTTTATTTTAAACTTTCCCCCGCAGCCCTGAGGACTGAAACCGGGCTATTTGCATGGAACAAGAATTGAGATTCTCAGGACCCACGAGTACCCCAGGCGCTGGTGCTTTAAAGGGAAGACCTGATATTTCAAGACTCACAGGAACATTGCAAGAATGTGATGGTCTGTCACTTGTCCTCGGGAAGAGCCAATTACTTCCCTGCTATTGCATGGGCAAGGTGTTGCCAGTGCCTTCAACTCCCTACCTGGGGCACGTTGTGGGTGTTCCTAGTGCTTCTGGTTTTGCACTTCATAGTGGTCAAGTAGGACTGTCGGGTAGGACTGAGGTGGACTTGCAGAGCTGTGCAGTGTTCCCAGGCTTGGGAATGTGGGGGTCTTTGCAGACTTGAGTGGAGGGAGATCGTGGTGGATAGGGCTGGAAGGTGATGGGGTGACAGAGGCACCTGGGTTGAGCAGCTTTGGTAGAGCTGGAGAAGGCAGCAAGCCCGAGGTGAGCTGCTTTGTGAGTCCAGGGCTTGAGTAATGGGAGCTGTAAGTCAGGAGGATAAAGGTGCATTGGCAGAACCGGGGGCAGGTGGGGGTGGAGTAACGGGCTGCGTGCGTCCTGGGGAAGTGCTCAGCAGGAGCTGTTTGCACTCTGCCCTGTCCTTGTCCCACAAGCAGCAATAGAGCATGCACAAGCCTCAGGGAAATTCACCACTATGACAAAAAAGGGGCCTTTCCCAGAGAGCTTTGCATTCACAGTCCCATAGCCTGCCTGGCAAAGTCCCCAAGAGGAACTAATAGTTCCCGGGCTCTAAAACACAGTGCTTTGTTCATCTTCATGCCCCAGATCCCTTTGCTGATGGATGGATGCTTGAATGGTAGTTGGAGAGCTCAGGTGACAGCCTCCCGTTCCACGCGGATGCCATTCATCAGCTCGGTGACCTCCTGGCAGCCTGATTTATGCAGGCAGGAGAAAAGGATCCAGGGTAGTGGGACAGATGGATCTCAACAGGCTGTGATTGTTCCCATGCAGCCTGAAATGAATTCCTCTCTCTGCTACACTGAGGCTTTGAGGAGCGAAATATGACCTGGGCCCTTTTGTTGCCTTGTGAGGCAATGGAAATAATACCGACAGAGTCATTTCTTTTCTACTGTCTGCACTTGTTTTTTTCTATTTATATACCTAGAGCTGCAATAGAAACTACCACTCGAGGAACATGTGTCGAGAAATGCATAAGAGACGCACACAACTATGTCTGTGCATACAAACCCACCGTTACAGACATACATGCAGAACCTATCACACAGGCAGGGACACAGCGACAGACACGCAGTTGCACACACAGAGCTAGACATTAGAAGCAGGCTGACACGTACGGGAGTCATACAGGCCTCCAGAGACTGGCACATATGCCTAGATATAGGTATGCCCCCCTCATACACACCTGTACATGTTTAGGATCGTAGTGGAAAGGACCTCACAAAGTCATCGAATCCAGCCCCCTGCTCAAGGCAGGATCATCTCTGACTAAACCGGGTTAGGCAAGTGTCTGTCCAACCTGCTTTTGAAAACTTCCAAGGGTGGAGACTGCAGTTTCTCTAGGTAGCTTGCTCCAACGTAGCCCATGTCCGCAGTCACACACACAGTCATACTGCTAATGCATAACACGCTTATAGACATACTTGCCAACACACATCTGTCCACAGACTGTTGCATGCATGCTAAATGCACCAGCTTGACTCAGGCCGAGTGGCGTAAGGAGATGTAACTGGACAGGACAGTCTGGTGCAGAAGCAGATTTAGCTAAGCAAGGCCCTTTCTGCTGATGTAAAGACTCCTCAGGCTGTTTAGAAAATGGCCTAGCAGCCTCAGGGCCCTGGGACCAAAGGCTGTTTTCTCTTTCTCTATCTGAGAGCAGAATCCGGCCTTTGTGCTGGTCTTGGATTTGGTCCGTGATGAAGAACCCAGCCCCGCTGACCCCAGTTGCCTTGCAGCAAGGGTTTAAGGGCATGTAATCCAACCTGTGGCATACACAGACGCATCAGAGCCTGGAAACAAAGTGGGGCCTGTGTCAGCTGATAAGGCTGCAAAAACCGGCACAAAAAGCAGATGAATAATTAAATGCTCAAGACAAAGAAAAATAAGATAAGAGGTGATAATGCAGATGAGAGGCCTTCTTAGGGCAATGGAAAAAAAAAAAGGTTGTTCTAGAAAGACAAGAGCGCTGTAATATTAACTCTGTTGTGTCATACTATTTTTCCGTAGCCTTAGGAGCGGGGGAAAAATGAATCCAGGGCCTTCTTCTGTAGTGATTTCTTTTGTGCTGTTAAGGCACAAGCAGGAAAGTGGCTGGTCCTCCCTGTGTGATGCAGTCTGAAGTGCTGTTCAGGTCTGTGTATGGTCAGGGCCTATGTATGTTCCAGTGGTGGTGAAAGGGTTAATGCATAAGGCCCATATACACATTCCTTTACTTCCGCGTCCTAACGCGTGTACAGGTGCACCGATGCGTACGCACATGCACGCACAGACATTTATGTGTGCACACATATGGGCACTTACACTCGACGGATGCAAGCGCATACGGTACTTCGGCGCGCGCACGCAAGCATACGCACCCGTGTGTGTGCCCACTGTACAAACGCACCTGGCACCGGGATATGAATAGCCTCTTTACCAACACCATCCTGCCAGGTAGGTAGGAAGCCAGTGCTGCCCTGGGCTAGCAGCTCCCTAAGCTCGGAGAGCTTCTTCCCAAGGGTTATGTAGTGCAGGTGAGAGCTCCTCTGTCTCTCGCGCTCCTGCACATGACCTTGGCTGCCCTTGCTGACTATGATGGACTGTGGCATGGAAGGTATTTGATCCTCCCCGGAGGAGAACCCCTTCCACGTGCTTCTCCAAGCATGTGTCTGTCTGCTGGGGGTTCAAAGCAGCTCCCCAGAAAGAGCGGCTTCCCAGGGGGGCCGTTAGCAGGAGGGGGGCAGGCTGAGCCAGAGCAAACCACAGCTCCCTGGAGCCGGGACTGTGGCCTGGCTCTGTGGTTGTGTTGCACCAAATATGGTGGGCCTGCTCCACGCTACCATGTAGGTATGATTACAAAAGGCAACTATCCATAGAGGAACAGAGGCCCATGGAGTGGGAGATCCAGGGCCTGGTCTTCTCCTGCGTTGCTTTTGTGCCGCCCGCTCCGATTTTGCAGCGCGGGTGGAAAATGCTACCAGTTTGGGTCCCCGCCAGGCATTTATTTACCACTAGAGCTGCTTCCTCGGGTGAAGGAGAGGGAAGAAAATCCGCCATATCAGTAGAAATTGCCCCAGAGAAATCCCCTTGCCCTTGCACGTTGGAGTAGGGCAGTAGGCCATAACCACCCCCATCATTTTTTTTTCCCTATGGCCAGCCACACTCTCGTGTACTTTCTCTCCCTCTCCTCATTCAGTGTTATCCAGAAAAGGACAATTTTCTTGCCATTTTCCAGTTGGTCTAATAAAAGGTATCATTTTGGAACCGAGAGTTCTAGTTTTTTGTATGTCCAGAAAGGTGCTCATTTACCCTTAAGCCAAGAGGATCGAGGCAGGCATTTATTCTGGGCAGTCACTCTGAGGCCACTAATTTGCAGTTGTTCACTGGCTCGATTCATAGCTGTAATCAAACCGCTGGCTGCGGCCTGGGAGAGTGCAATGACTGGTGTCTGGGAGCCAGGAATATTCCCATGGAGGACGTCTGTCTTGTCTGGAGTTTGCCAAAGCGCGGTCCCTTTGGTGGGGCTAGAAATCAATGCAGGGTTGTTAGCCATTCAGAATGCAGGTGCTGCCCGCGGCCGCTCGCCGCTCAGCATGATTAAAACGTTTTGTGCTCGCAGACTATTGAAAATCAATAGCGAAACTGCACTTTGCAGGTTAAAGCACACCCTGCTTACTAGCTGGAGAAAATCCCCACCCGCCCTGCTCTGTAACCCCCTAAACCACTCTGCTTCCTTCTCCCGAGCACTTATAGAAAAAGAGAACAAGAGCACTTCCCTTTTGCAATCACACTTGGCACAATTGGGGAAACTTCCTCCATGCATAGCAGCACAGGCCATAGGCATCAAATAAAACCCCCCATATTCTCCGTTTGGACGTAGGCCATAAGTGCCCCATAGGCTTCTTGTCTTGTCACCTGCACAGGGATAAAGTCACCTATTTTGGCATCTGTTATTACCACAGAGCTGTGTCATCCATCCTCATTTTTATGGGAGAAGCTAGGAGGCACAGGACCATGTCTTGGAGTGGCCTGATGAGATGTGCAGCAAGATTTGGCCCACGGAGGTCCTCGCCATGCTCCCTATCTTGGCATGTTGGTACCAGCAACTGATGGAAGTGGTGAAAGCTGTCACTACAAGTTACCTCTGAGTCACGGGGAGTTTCCGGTTCTGCTGCTCTGTTTTGAGTCATTTGTTTTGCTCCGGAGGGACCTGTTTCATGGTGAGCAACAGGCATTCAAATGGGGTTAAAGTCACGTGGCTATAAAATGGTCTCATCAACATAGCTGCTTCCGCACAGTGTGTCTGACTCGCATCTGTTTTGCATGCTTGCACAAACAAGCTTTTATTATTAGTCTTGTAGGCACTAGTGCATCTGCAGGAGTGCGAGGCAGATTCGGGTCTGGGTTATAACATCACCAGGAAGACTTCCAGTTAGGCATTCACTGGCAAATGCTTGCTAACTGTGTTTTAGACGCCACAGCATGGAGCCAGGGCTCAAGACCCTTGAATTTTGCTCTCAGCTCTGCCACTGATGTGCTAGGAGACGTTGAGCAAGTCCCGTAGCACATTTGTGTAGCTTCATCTCCTCCATGCCTCTTAATAGGTCTTGACTATTTAGATCCCAAGCTCCTTCTTTGGAGCAGAGGCTGCCTCTTAGAGCTGCTCTCTTTGTACCCAACCTAATCTTGGTTATGGCTTTTAGATGCGATTGGGGTACAAAGAAAAATACTAGGGAGAACATAAAGGACAGAAAGGACCCAGCTGGGATTACAGGTCCTTGGTGCAGTCACACTGACGGCTCTGAATTACAGTGGGGACCTCTAGCCCCTAGCTGGTCTAGGACTGGGGGATGCAAAGATCACTGTAGTTTGTAAGCTTATCGGGGCAGAGCCAGCCTTGGCAGTGCAGTGTGATCCCAGGCCATGGCAGCGGCTCCCAGGCACTACACACATAACACAGCAGCAACAACAGCAATCATAATAGCAATCATTTTAAACCATATCTCTGCCTGAGCTGAGCACCTAACGCTGGGGATTTTAACACCCGAAGAGAGAGCGAAACGTTGGGAACAGCGCTGGGCTGGAACGCGCGCAGGGTGTGCTTAGAGCCAGTGAATCGGACAGCGGGCTGGTTGCAGCTGTGGCCACACTGTCCGTCTTCATCCTGTCTCTTCTCAGCGACGCCTGTTGCCTTTGTGCCTTGTGCGTTGGGGCAATCTAGTATGATAGGGCCTCTGTTTCTCGTTGGTGCCAGACCAGATGCCTGACGGAAGCTGCTGGTGGTCATAGGGCTCGAAGGGACCTCACAAGGCCCCCTGCTCAAGTGTCTGTCCAACCTGCTGTTGAAGATTTCTAAGGATGGAGATGCCACAAAAGTGCTTATCACCTTCTTCTCCAAGCTGCTGTTTGCCAAACACTACTTTATGGCATTACTTTGGCTGCTGACTGCTCTATGAGGCTGCTGTGGATATTCATTTACGCAGATGCCTCGGGCTGTCTTCTTACCTGGCTTTCTCCCTGTTCTCCTTCTTGATGGTTTATTCATGTAGGACATGATCCGGCAAAACACCCAAGCACATGCTTAATTTAACGGTAAGTAGCTGGTTCCACGGAAATCACTTTGCCTATTGGTACTTCTGTGTCTCCTTATGCAAAGCAGGGATGCTAATCGCAGTCTGTCTGCCACAGATAGCTGGAGGGCTCGGGTATTTCCACTTAAGGTCATGCTTAAGAGCCACATGTGTAGGTGTAGGTTCCCAACCCTGCAGCCAGGAGTCTGGTGGGCTTAGCAAAAACCCTCTGGCACTTAACTCCCTTTTTAAAACCTGCACTGCGTGCCTCCCTGCGTATTTAGGCACAAAGACACCTTTCACAGCCAGGCCTCAGTTGTTTTGATGGATCGGGGCCCTCTTGGGCACTGTCTGAATCACCGAGTACCATCTCTGTAGAGTGAAGGGAGCTGGTGTTGTGTCTTTTGTACCATACCAAGTCCGATCGGGTGGGGCAAAAATATGAATCCTACTTTATTTAGAAATCCTATTACCCACAAGGCAGACAGGTCCATATTGTCACCGCCATCTAGCACATGGGGAAACTGAAGCGTTTGGAAGTGATTCGATGCATCAGGATAGACAAGCTCCCATTAACCCCCTGTGGTGCCGGCAGGGCCAGTCCTGCCCCTGGGCTGTCTGCCCCTGGGCCTCGCCCCTGGGCTTTGCCCGGCTTTCTGAATCTGCCCCATGTGGATTCTCCCCAAGCCTGGTGCTTGGAAGCTGATCGCAGCCCTGATGTAAGAAAAAGGGTTTCACCCAGGAATTTCCTACTGAATCTTGAGTTCGTTGCATAATGGCTTAAAAGAGAGAGCTGGCTTAGTCTCTTATATAAGTGTTCAGCCTCAGCAAGAGCTCTTGGAGCAGCCACCGATACATATTTTTAATGAAATTCCCACTTCCCGTTACCAAATTGCATTTGAGGCCCTTCTGCATTAAAAAACCCTCCTGTCTGTTCCCCGGCAGCGTGGCTGCGGCTGCTTTGACACAGAACTCCCTCCAACGGTAACTGGATGCTTTGCAGGGGTGTTGGTTGCAGCCGTGTCTATGTCGAAGGACACAGGCAGACCAGGGTCTTTGAGTAAATGTGGTATCTTTTATTAGACCAACGAAATAGTTGGAAAAATTGTCCTTTGCAAGCGTTCGGGTGCGAAGCTGAAGAACGGTGTTTGCACCCGAATGCTTGCAAAGAGCAACTATTTAGTTGGTCTAATAAAAGATATCGCATCTACCCAAAGAACCTTGGCTGGCAAAATTCTTTGCACGTATTAATATCCTGAAATCCCACAAGCGTCCTCCTTAATTGCTGGCCGTTTGGAAAGAGGGAGCTGGCTGCAATGAGGATTTTTATGCAGGCTCAAAGATCTGGGTCCGTGTTACACACATCACAGATCCCTGGGGGTAGGTTACTGAGGCGAACGGTTTGGCTGAGTCATTAGACCAAGAGAACTGGGATCCAGGTTCCTGTTTCGAATTCGGAGATGCTGCGTAACTTGGAGAAGTCTCCCAACCTCCCTGCACCCCAGTTTAAGATGGGGATAATATTTAGCATAATATATGGCACTGGCACTTGTCTTAAGAGCTGAATTGAAATCATCAAGCTGCCTGGGGGTGGTACCGGTTTTTAATCCTGGCTGGCCTGGGCTGGATTCAGACCAGTGACCTGGAGGTAAAAGGCGCATAGCTTAACACATCACCGGACACCTGAACCATCCGGTGCCTGGGAAATTACTGTTCTAAAATTGAAGTAAACCTTTGCCATTCCTAACGTCAGGGATTCACACTAGCAAGGCAAAGACCTCGAGGGAGCTCCTGATTGTCTCTGAGGGTGCTTTACCTGAACTTAGTTTTCTCCTGTTTTGTCCCGTCTAGAAAAACAGACCAAATGCTACACGTGGGGTGCTTACAGAACGAGATCGGGAACTCTTGCCTGGCTCATTGGAAGCAGTGTCTGACATTGTGCTGTTTCCCAGTGGGTTTTGCTCTGAAGTCTCCAGGGAGATGACATGTTATTGCAAAAAGATGCAGAGACTCTTTACTCTTGTCTATTAGTGAGGCAGCAAGCATCTTTGTGAGCTCCTTTCCAGGTCGATGGGCAGGCAGATCTGCTCCCTCCTCCCTGCAGCCCTCAACTGCGGATGCTCCCGTTACAACGGTCTCAGTCAGAGTCCACGGGGCCGCTCTAGACTCCTTGCATTTGACGCTGATTTGTGGCCGTTCCTATTTTGGGGCATTGCAGTGGGTCCGAGCTGGACGGGGCAGCCGCGAGCTGAAACTGGCCAAGCCCTTTTCATTCATGAGCTGCAGCTGGTTTCCCAGCAGCGCGGTCGTTGGGCTTCCCACCCACCCGTCTTGACGAGGTTTCCTCTGGGCAGGCCAGCTATTAAGGCATCCCCTTTTTCATGCTGCTCCCTCTTCTGGTCCCCAAACAGAGCCTTTAGTATCCCCAATAAAACCAACTCAGATACCTGCTAGATCAGCTCAGTCTTACAGCAGCTTTGCACCTACGGACTGTATTAGTGCCAGGGATCCTAGAGGTAGGTCCCCTCCTGCTGCACCCGCCGTGTACCTATAACACGAGCTGCACACAAAGGGTCGTGGGAGCTGCCTGTTGGCCCGGTGCTACCATTGCACAAGGGAGTCCCTCTGGAAGCTTATTACAGTTTGTAGTTGGTCTCTCTGTACAGATGGAGCCCAAAGAGGACTAGCATCTAGCCCCTAGTGATTGTGATTCAGCTATGTTGGCTCTGTGTAGCCAGTGTCCAGGCAGAGAGAACCGGCTGGGGGCTGGATGTTGGGGGAAGCTTCCTGGGGCACTGTTGCTGTCCCCCTGCACCTCCCTGCAGCTGCTGGGCAGGTGAGAAAGCAGGCATGAGGAGCGGATGGTGCACCTGCATCTCACACGTGTCAGCTCAGGATTGCAATGCATTAGGCTCCTGGTGGTAAACGCATCTCTCCCCAGACAGAAAGGTACCTTTCTGCTGCTGCTCCTCCACTGGGCGCTGCCCCTGCCGTAGCTAGGTTTGGCAGCATCGGGGAGTGGATTGCAGCCTTCTTGTGCGGAAAAGGGACCGGGGAAGAGAAAATGGCATAGTTCCACGTGGCCTAGGTGCACATGGCCATGGGGATGTGGAGCCTTTGGGGGCATCTGCATGGCACACACAATGCCATAGCCGGTAGAGAGGCTTGCAGGTGGGGGACCAGGAGGTGGGTGGGGTTTCCGTGGAGTTCTACTGATTTACACCAACTGATTTACACCACCTGCCCTTGCGCGTGGCCTGTTTAGTCTGTGTGTTTATATGGCTTATATGTCTGTGAGGCGTGGGTGGTCTGAGCACAACACGGGCATGTGCATGCATGCAGCGTGCTTTGTATGCACACGTGTGCGTTCCTGCATGACGCATGCCCACGCCAACGAAAGCACAAGGAGCGTGCACAGACAGTACTAAGAGCAGCCAGTCAACCTCTACCACCAGAGCCCTGCCTGGGGAAGGGCACGCTGGCACATCCCCTGGGTGTGTCTGTGCCAGCAGGCACAGAGTGTTAGGCACAGGGGATCGGATCATCCCGGGGCAGGGGGTTGGGCTCAGTGATCTAAAAGGTCCCTTCCGCTCCTAAAATCTATGAATCACAGGGCCTTGAAATCGGATCTCTTGCCTCTAACCACAGCCAGTGTCTCTGGTGACAGAAGAAGATGCTGTCCTGCCTAGCCACGGCACAGCTCCCTCTGTGCCTTCCTAGCTCACGTGCAGTGGAGGAGGACCAGGGTAGGAGGCAGCTGCCCACGTGCAAGAGAGATGCGGATGCTCACCGTGCTGTGAGGAGGGACACCTTCCCCAGCCTGCGGGGCTCAGGATCCGAACAGGGCCGTGGATTTGCTGTCCGCACTTTCCCAAAGTGTGGTGGTGGGGAGGGGAGCCATGGTCAGGCCATGGTGGTGGGAGCTCTGCAAAAAGCTTTTGCATTATCTCACTAATCTCGCCTTGGTGACCTGCCAGGCCTTCCTGGGAGAGGCTGACAGACGGGGATTACCCTGCGGAGGCCCCCACGGCAGAGCCCCCCTCTCGCTGGGCATCTGGGCTGGGGGAGGGATGCGGAGCCTTGGTGCTCGGCAGGCCGGGTCTAATCCTCCCTGGCCGGCGCTCAGACGGGATCATTCGCTGGCGCTGTCAGATTAGCAGCAGCACTGAGGCCGATCGGCAGGGTCCTGCAGGGCTGCAGCATCCATGTGAAGCTGAAGGGATCCCAGTCCCGAGGGGCTGCCAGATCAGGGGGTCCAGGCCAGATCGGTACATGGTGCAGCTCGGGGACTGGACGGACGGGCACCTGGGACTTCACTGCCCTCCTCTCCCCACAAGATGGTCCATACCCAGGTGAGATCCTTTGGGTTTTTTTACTAATCCTGCCCCACAGTCCCGAGAGGAAAGCAGGACTCCTCTGGTCCACCTGCCTGGTGTCTGGGCTGCTTGCACGTTGTCCGGCTGCACCCCATGTTAACCTGCACGTTGGGCAGGGGAGTGCATGGGATGGGCTCCAGGGAGCCCTTCCACGGGGGCCTTGTGCAAAGAGGCTGGTGGTGGAGTGGTGCAGGAGCTAGCAAGGGGCTATAAAGCTTTCTGCTGCTAAGGTGCTGGTCAGTGCAACCCAAACTGCTTGTTTCTTGCCGCTCTCGATCCTGTTTCTAAGGGAATCCCAGCATCATGCATGCAGAAGAGGGAGGCTGGACAGGTGTCCAGCAAAAGGAGACGATATGCTGGATGAGGGAAGGGAAGCTCCGCTTAGAGCTTTTGCTGTTGCACAAGCCAAGAGATAATGCTGTGTGGTCCCTCAGAGTGGTGGGGAAGAGGGAAAAGTGAGGTGACGGTGGCATCTTTTGCTTCCGAGGCACCTCGACGGAGGCAGCGGGGTTGGCTGGAGTGTTTCACCTTGGTCGCTGGCAATCGGAAAAAGGGGCAGTTGCTCGTCCCAAGTGAAAGACCTCTTACCGTTCATCCATTCTTTGCACCGCAGCGACTCGGCCTCTTCCTCTCGGAGATTGCTTCTGCTGCACTTTTGCAGCAGGTCCAGGATGACTAAATGGAGCATCCCCTGTCACTGCCATGGCAGCGGCTGGCAGCACGGCGGTGGGGGCATGGCAGGATGTTCTCCCACTAGGTCGGGGGTCTGGTTTGCCTCACTGTCACGAGATGCTCTCAGGGGGAGGAAATCAGGTGAGATGGGCTGTTTTCAGCCTTGTCTTTATCCTGGTCAGACTTGCCAGTCGAGTGCCACAGGGTTTGCATCACTTCGGCCCCTGAGTGCATGCAGAGTCTTAGGCCCCTTCTACTTTTGCCTCCGACTAGAAAAAAGGGCTACTTCAGGAGGATTTGAAGCACAGACTCCTTATATTCACAGGTGCATAGTCAGCAGCAGGCTCAAAGGATTAGGTGCCTGAGACCCAGTCACGCGGACCCATGCACCGCGTGGCAGTGGTTCCTCCCCCAAAGAGGTCCGCACTGCTGGTGGACAACCGTCGTCCATAACTCCTGGGGTCGCTAGATGGCATTGTTCCTACACGGTTCCCCAGATCAGGGCTGTGAGGGGCATGCACAAGGCTGGCTACTTTCAGTTGTTTCAGCAGCGCTTGAGCTGGAGATGTGGGTGCGTTGGTGATGCACGTGCTTCTGACTGTGCCTGTAGGCTGGAAGTGCACACAGGGCTGCTCTCCCGTATACCGGCCCCATGTCACTCTAGCTTTCAGTCCCCAGAGAAAGGACAGTCTGAGGGTTCACTGTGGTGCCTTCATCCCCCCCTTGCAACACCCACATCCCTCCCAGCCCGAGCTGCGCTGGCCTGGCTGCCTGGAGCAAGGACGTGCACAAAGTCTGCCTACACCTACCCAACGGATTGTCTTGGAGAAGAGACGACAGGGGCACAGGCTTTCTTGGAGGCTTCTCACCCCAAGCCAAGAGGAAGCCGCAACGTGAGAATGGCAGCAGGGCAGGGAGGGAAAGGAAAGGCCACAGCAATAAACAGTCAGGTTGCTGCCCCCGGATGGACCCTTGCCCTGTGAACACCGCTCTGTCGCCGACACCGCCGATGCCAAGTGACTCGAGCACGGTGGCTCTAGACTGACACCCACGTGACGGAGAGCAGAATCGGTGCCTCTATCTTCCGGGTAAACCTTCCCAGCAGCAAAAGGCATGGGGGGGTCAAAGAAGGATAAAAGACCCCACTTATACGATAAGTGTGTGCGTGCAAGGCACCATCTTTCAATATGTGTGTGTGTGTGTGTGTACAGCACCTAGCACAGCTGTCCTGGGCCCTTATGGTGGCCTCAGGGTGCCACCAGAGCACCACGAGGCAGCGCGGTTAGGAGCCCCATGGACGCTGTGGTATGGAGGTCAGGTGAAGCAAGGTGGGTGTGCAGAATAAAGGCACCCAGGGGCCCGTGGTTGTGTTGCAGGGGTCAGTCGCAGCATCGCTGCGGGTTTGGTCAGGCCTGGTTCGGCGCACGGAAATGCTTCTGCTGGGCCGCCCGGAACGGCTGCCTATTTTGACAGGGAAAAATGACTGTAGGAGAAGTGACAGCACCAGCTGGTGTCTCTTCCCCTCCTCCCCACAGCCTTACTTCCATGCTTTGCTCATTAGACATACCAGAGAGGAGCGGGCTCACACCACGTATCAGCTTCTGTGCAGTGGGCAAGATCCATCTCTGGGTGGTCATGAGCCACATTTATCCCTCGTCTCCGTGGCTGGCAGAAGCGTTAGGCCACAGCAGCAGGGGTGGGGAGTTTCATCCGGGATATCGCACGTGTCAATGGCTTGCAGAGCATCTCTGGTGGACACGACGCCCGTGCACGACGGGCACCTCATCCAGCGCTGACGGGCTTTGGGGTAAAGGATCGTGGCGTGTTTTGACTGCAGCAAGCCGGTGGCAGCGGGGTGCCGTTGGGGTCCTTGTCCAGGCTACCCCTCACAAGTGCTGCGTCCTCAGTGCTCCCCTCCGGACCCCGTCTCTGTTGGGCAGTCACCCTTCTGCAGTATTCGCATCACCTCGGATATAACGCAGGCTGCCATCTTCTCTGGCTTGTTTGCTCCCCAGTCTGCTTCCACAGTCGCCCGCCCAGCTGATGTCTCTGTGCCCGTCCGTGTGTAAAGGATTTCTCCTCGCTCCCCTCTCACCGTGTCCTCTTATGACAGTCATGGCCAGACCTCCCTTGAAGTCCTGTCCCTTTCCAAGGCACCAAGGTTTGAAACCTGTGGCAACCTCGCCAGCCGGGGCTGACGCTGAACCAAGCCTGACATCCTTCTCTATGCAACCAGGCTGGCTCGCTGAGCCCTCGGGCTCCCGGTATGGGCCCGTGTGAAGTTTATACCCCTTGTCGCACTCGTATGGCTGCTCAGCGTTGGTGGGAAGCTGAAGTGTCCTATGCCTTCTGCATGGCCAGCGGGAAGACCGCACCATTGAGTTCAGGCTCTGGATGCCCAGTAGCACATGGGTCTTGCATATGAAACCTCAGAGGGTCGAGGCAAAGGGTGTGAGCACAAAAGGCCCCGTATCAACAAGCGCCCCAAGGCAGACAAGGAACTAATAAAGCCCCGTTATTGTAACAGTGATTTTCCCCACACGAGATTTGACTCCCATTCACTGAAGTGGGGTATCTAGAGGTCCCGTTCTGTACATCTCCTCCATTACCTTCTCTGTCCTCCTCTCCTGCCTCTCCCTGACTCCATATCATTGCCTGTTCGGAGGCACTGCTCCTGTTGGCAATTGCTGCTACTGGTGTTAATTCAGTATTGGGGTGCTACTTGCTAAATGTCACCCGTTCCTATGTAGCTGTGGGATCCTGTTGGCCCTAGTTGATCAAGCCCCGAAAAGCTTACAAGGGACAAAGCAATGACGGTGCTTCAAGTGCTCCATCCAATGCCATCTAAAGTTGGCACGAGCAGGTCCCTGTATCAGGCCCTCACTGCAGAGACCAGGTTTTGCAGAAAGCCTATTGCACAAATCATGTACCCGGCACCGGACTGTGGCTTCGCTCCAGTCCTCAGCCTGTCTTGTATGGAGGCCTGGCGTTATGCAAATCTCCAGGCTGTCACTTGGAGAACTGGGCCCTTCTCATCCTTTGAAGTCCTGGGATGTTTTCGGGGCGGGCAGCTCAGCCATCTGCAGTGCAGCCTGGGGTGGGAGCCCAGGAAAGTCAGAGTTCATGCTTTCTGATAAGGCGGGTTCTCGCTGGCTGCAAGGGATGCCGGGCACCGCGGTGGCTCCCTCCTCAGCGCCAGCTGGCATCTGCTGGAGTTCGGTTTCGGGTGGGTGACGTCTCCCTTTTTAAAGATCAGGTTACCGAGATCTTGTCGGAGTCGACAACTGCCCGGCAAAAGATTGAGCTTAAGAGCGTGAGAGAGCCGGTGGGTTTGGACAGGCAAGCGGCGACTTCCCTAGAGTCGGCCCGAACGGGGCGATTTCTGGGAGGGAAGAGTTTGGCTCTGAGAAGAGGGAAGATGGTGAGGGGGCATGCCAGCCGCAGGCACTTTCCGTTCAGAAGAAGGAGCAAAAATGCCTTTTTGCTGTGAGCGGTCAGATTGAGGATGGTAGGAAACGAGGTCCGCTCAGCGACACCACTCGCGTATCCTTTGCTTACGGCATGGCAGCATAGCTTGAAATGGGGGCTCGGAGCAGGGGGTAAACGAGCTGCCCTCTGCTAGCTCGGGTTGAGACAGGTTAGACGTTCGGTAGACTCTCCGAGGCGGGTCAGCTTTGTCAACCGGAGCAGATTGGGGAATAAACTGGCAAACATGACTCTAATGTGCATGTAGATCTATTTAAGAGGCTGCATTGTAAGTTGTACTGCCGATTGAGTCTGACTAATGTAAGTTAGTTTTAAGGGGCCAAAATGGATCTGCTGGGAATGACACCAGCTGAAGGGCTGGCCTGTTGTTATTTATGGCATTTCCCAGGATAACTGCAAATGTCCTATATGCTCATTTTGCTAAGGAATGGAGCCTAATTCATCCCCAGTTTTAATTTGTTTGAAGCCAGTGGAGTTATTCCAGGGTTGAATTGAGGCTATGGGCTCATAGTAATATGAGTCCGCTCTGTTGTGCTCTCAGCTGTTAGAGTATCACTCATCGAGCAGGGGGCTCAGACCACTGCTTCTCTAATGAGACTCATCAACTCAGGCACTTAAAGAGGGAATTACTGAGGTTCTGCCATAGTAATTGTGTCTGTGATTTAAGTAAAAGCCATAGGAGCAGCTGGGTTGATGGACAAGAGTTTGCAACGCTGGTATCTGGGCAGAATGACCTATTGCACCCTCTTTAAAGCACATTTTACAATTGTTGGAAAAATAGAGTTTAAAAGTTTCTCTCCCCTTTTAGTGTCATCATTACATCGTTAGCGGTGATGGTGAAATTGGGGCTTGCTTGACCACTTTCAGCACCTGATCTTGCTTGGAGTAGCCTTCTGCTGCTCGCAGTATAATTTTGTTCAGCCTCTAATGATGGGTTTTGCTTGGAGAAAGCGTGGTTGGGAGGTTTAGGAGCCTGGCACACCACTTTAAAGCTCAGGAACCCGCTTACTGCAGGTTAAGCACTGCAGTAAGTAGGTGGTACAAGACGCTCAGAAATCCCTCTGAAATCAAGAGGAGCCACCAGTGCTCTGACCGTTTTGAAAATTAGACTATTTTTACTTAGGTCTTGAAATGCAGATTTAGCTTCTAAACCAAAGCCAAGCTTCCAGTGGCACCTTGGGCCAGTTGTTTCCTCTCTGTGCCTCAGTTTCCCCATCTGCAAAATGCAGATAACAATTCATGGCGGTGTGTAACGGGCTCTGAGCTGAAAGGAGCCACAGCACAAGTCCTTCCAGGACTTCTGGCGAGTTTTAGTTTGTGAAAATCACAGCAGGAGGAGCTAAAAGAATCCAGTAGTTCTCAAGGGAAGATGATATAAGCCTGAGCTGTCCTCCCAGCCCGTGCCGCACATCCCCACACCCTTCACTGGAGAATGCAAAGTGATGGCAGCAGCCGCATTAGTTGAACCTGGGGAGCTGTTGTCACATACTCCCCCCTGTTATTTTATAGCAGCTGCAAAGCCTGGGCTTGTTTCACGCTGAGGCAGGCAGGGCGCATCCACCCCAGCCCTACCTTTCAGGTACGTAATAATTATTAATGCCAATAATTAGTAGTGGTGGTGGCATAAGGAAATCAAAAGAAAGAGGGGCACTGGCTGTATTGCAGATTAAACAATGCCCTCAGCATAGGTTGGTGGTTTCGTGCTTCCTTCTCGACCCAGGACTGAAGAGACGAGGCGGTGATATGTGTCTGCGCAGTGATCCATTCGTGCAGGGTCTTGTTTCCCCTTGGCTCAAGAGGGCTGCGCCCAACCCTCTGAAAGGGACTCGCAGACATGGGACTCCTAAAATCAAGTCCAAGTTGTCCAAAATTGGGCACCGAGGAAATGGAGGAATGAACAAAACAGCTCCAATCTCTCAGTATGTCTGTTTGCCATGGGTAAAATGAGGCTTATACTTCCCTCCCAGGGGTGCATTGAGATGCCATTCATTCATTTTGCAAAGGTGCTTTGAGTTTGGTCGGAAAGTACTGGAGAAAGTAAAAAAAAAAAAAAAATTGGGAGGAGGATAGACACTGTGCCTAGAGATGATCATTTAATTAAGCCTTGGAAGAAACCTCACACTGTTGTGCTGATCCACCCAGTACAACAAAGACTCTTTGTTCCAAAGGTTCCTTTGACACACGGCTCTTGCTTTACAAATAGGTTTGCTTTATTCTCCCAGGATGGTTGCTGATGGGGGGGCCTGCTTGGGGAAAAGGGGACCCTCCCAAAGGCGGTGTGACAAGAATTCGGGGTGGCGGAAGGCGATAACATTCACAAGCCGCTGCAGCCACGTTGTTCTCTCCTCCTTCCTCTGTTGCAGCTGTGGGGAAGCTGTTAGGGTTTTGCGGCTCGGAGGCAGAGTTTGGTGCTCAGCTTCTGAGTCAGAGCGAACGAACAAGTGCAAGCTCGTCTTGTGACTTGGGCGCTGTCAGACGCCTCGTCCCCATTGCAGTCCTAGCCTCAGCCTTTGCATTTTCCTCCGACCTGCTAGGATGGTGCTCTAAAAATCTCCCATTGTTGCTAACACTAGTCCATCTCTCCTCCTGTTCACAACCTGAGGAGCTAGTGTGGAAAAGCTTCAGATGGCCATCAGCGTTTCAATACCGACCCGAGCGGGCCCGTCTGACTCGGTGCCTAAAGCACCAACAGCCTGTCTGCATTCAGGTTCCCAGGGTTGCTCTTTCTGCCGAGGCTGCCCAGGCATTGACCACGGTCAGCGCTGTGCCAGAAATGCCTGGTGTCAGCAGGACTTGACTAGCCTCCCACGGGCCCACCCCACACGCAGCAAGCCACTGCCCGTGCTTACTGGAGCAATGGTCTTTGGCTCAGGGCTGCAGAGCACAGCCCCTGCCCCTCCCGGGGTGAGCTGAGAAGCAGCAGACAGCTCTCCCCGCCCGACCCCGACTCCTTGCAGTGCCCTGGGACTTGATGCCACGCTCCTCAGTCTGTACAGGTCAGGCCTCATCGGTGTCCGAGGGAATTGGCCCGAGTGGGGAGGTGGAAACCAGCCCTGCAGAGACGCTGGATTTTTCCCATCCTGCTGAACGGGAAATTGGGACGTCCCATTGCCATCGCATTAGACACACCGATAGGGACCGAGGCTCATCGCCCTAGATGCTGTATCGACGCACAGAACAGCCTCTAATCTGAAAAGCCTGCAGGCTAAACAGATGTTGTGTAGGAGAAAAGCAGCACTGTGACCGGCTGTGGGTTGCGGAGGGGAAACTGAGGCACAGCTTGGCTGCAGGGACTTGTCCAAGGCCACCCAGGGCGCTCAGGTTGCTGCCCGTTGCCGTCCTTCCCTTCAGGCTGTGAGGCTCAGTTCATCCCCTTTGTAAAGCGCCACGTGGGAGCCTGGTCTTACTTTGCCGCCTGCGGATGTGTCGTACTGAAAGCTTTGTGTGATGCTGGCTTATCCCGTTACATCTCTGGTAGCCGCACTGTCAAACATCGTTGCATTTCTTGTGTATTTCTTAAGCTGCTTTTTTGCCGTGGGAGGCCAGCGCAGTCAGACAAAGCCGGGTGGATGCTGGTACTGGTTCTCCGCAGGCGGCTGGGAAAGCAACAGCTAGAGATGGAGTGTCCCCTCCGGCACCCAGCCTGCACGCGCTGCCTCCGGGTCTCCGCTCTCCTCCCCGGCACCAGACTGTGCTACTTGGCCGCTAGACGCTTCAGTTCCCTGTAGAGCAGGCTCTGCACACGCAGCTCCCCCATGTTTTAGGCGTACAGCTTCTCTACCACGACTCACCCGTCTAATCCTTGACTGCAGCCATGACAGAGGGAGAAGACTTTGCCTGTACAAGGATCCCCAGCCAGACGCTTTGCAGAAGCGACTTGAGCGTCCCCATGCCGGAAATGCATTCTTCCGACTCCTGTCCAGGGAAAAGGATTTTGCTATTAAACTCCCTACTGGGAGCCTTTGTAAGTACCTCCCTCTCCCCCACCTCCTCCTGCCTGCTTCTAGGCTTCAGCAAAGCCAGGATTTCCAGGGACGAATGCTGGGGACTAACCTGGCGCTCCTATGGACAGTCAGACAGCTATGGGGGCTGGCTGGGTTTTCAAGGGTCTGCAAGGATCCTGGCTGTGATATTGCAGGTGTATTTCAGCGACTTTGGGCACCGGGGCTGAGAGGTTGCTGTTGGGTTAGTACGAGTGATGTATGGGAGTGGGTGAACCGGCAGATGGGTGCATGTATCACTACCTTGGTCTAGAGTTGTCCGTGCCCCTACGGGGGCGGCGTTCTCCCCTTGATGGGGTGTGTTCCTGGCGTCCACTCTGCTGCTGAACTGTGTTGTTTTTTACCTTTTTAAACAGCATGCATGGATTTTGTAGCTCAGCTAAACAGGGAACTCAGAGCTTTCTGCTGAGCCCTGCCAGCTCTGAGGAAGGTCCCTAGCAGCCTCCAGGACTTCTGCTTGCTCTGGCTGGCAGTCTCAGACCCTCTGGGTGTGTTTGTGCCGCCTTCTGGGTGACCCCTGGTTTATTTTAGACACCAAAGGCAGACTTTTGAAAGAGTTTAGGGCCAGATTTTCCACGGGGCACTAGCAGCCTGCCCCCAACTTGCTGAGCCCCCCCAAGAAACCTGCCGAAACGGGAGCTGAGCTGCTCGGAAAAGTTGCTTCCTGCTGCTAGACTTGAGAAATGCCCCTAAAGCTTTCTAGCTGGTGGGTTAGATCTGCCAGCCAGAGGCAGGGAGTGCATGCCCAAGGCCCTTGGGTAGCATCTGATGCAGTCCGCTTTCCGCATCCCACGGGCTGGGTCTGCTGTCAGTGTCGCCTCTAGACAAGCCGTCAGAGATGGCAGCGTGTCTCAGTGGTTAGAGCACAGGGCAGGGGGGCAGGAGAGCTGGACTCGATGCCCGGCCCTAGAAGTTCTCCCAGCATGTAGGAGATGGGGTTTGTGCACGTTCTCAGGCCCGTTACCTGCTAACCATCACTTCTGCACCGGGGGAAATCAAACAAACTATGAAATAAAAGGCGACGTCCTAGACCTGCTAACACAGTGTTTGGGCTGGGATTCGACAGCTCCCAAATTTGGGGCATTCGACAAGGGAAACGCCTCCCTGAAGGGCCAAGTGCTGTCCTAACTTAGGGAGTTTGGAGGGTGGGTGGAGTGGTAGCATCCTCCTGGGGAATCCAGGAGCTCCCCTGCCAGCGAAGTGCTTGCAGGCACTTGTCACTGCACATTAAAGGAATCAGTGCATGTCTCTGGTGCCTCCTTGCAAACGTAGCGTCAGCTGCTTGCGCGCAGTGGGGCGGCAGAGTCAGCAGGTGTGTTCTGGTAACGGTGCCGCGGTCCCTGCAACTTCTTCCCACGTGTTGCACACATCTGTGCGACACGGAGCAGGCACCTGTGTGTTGTTCCGGGTGGGTCTGAGGCACTGGTCCATGCTGTTTCATCTTGACCAGTAGATTTACCACTAATGGGGGGCTCTGCATTGGGGAACTCCATCATTTAGAGACGAATCCTTTCAGCGCCTCTGCCCCATGCATGTGTTGCCAATGCATGCAGGTGGCAATCAGGGTTTTGCGGGGACAGCAGTATTGTACGTGAAATCAGAGCACGGGTTAGCTAGCAAGATGAAGCGCCGGGGAAGAGCGAAGCATCCGCATCTCTGCTCTGTGAATGCAGAGGACAACTCCCCTTTATACAGGGATATGCCATATGGGTCGTTCTTTTCTGGTTACGTCTCCTGGCTCGATCAGCGAGCAGTTTGGGTCCCTCTACCTTGGCTGGTCTTTGCAAGGATGAGCTGGCTGGGAGGACAGAATCGGCCTGGAGTTGTGAGATGCACAGCGTGGCAGTGCCGCACGGGGGCACCTCCTAGAAGGAAGAGAGGAACTGGCTTCTTCAGCTGGTGACTGGCTGAAGGTTGCAGACAATGTATGGAAATTTATTTTGGGCTCCGCGCAGCCTGACAACTGGGCTGCTGCTTCTGTGTCTGCTTCCTGCCTTGCAACGGGAGCTTATCTTCACTTTGCATGCAGTCCCTCCATTGAATAATGCAGGCATCCCATGCACAGGCCTTTGCCCCAGACTTGCCAGGGCGTGGATGTCTCTGAAATGGGAAGAATTCTTGTTCTTTCTACCCCAGACTCCCCCAGAGACCAGGGTTTTCTGCTGTGCAGGATTATTTGGGAAGCCTGAGGTCCCAGCACACAGGGATGAAGATATGGGGGAAACACAACTGTGGGGTGGATAGAAACAAGCCTCTAGAGCGCTGGAGAGAATGGCTTGGTGCTAAACTCATTGAGGGTCTCTCTCTTAGCATGGCCTAGAACTAGGTCTACCGTCTCCCACTCCGGGAACAGAACAGAGACGTCACAACACTCCTCCAAAGCGGGTAAGGACCATCATGGCCCTTCTGCACAGTGGGACACTGCGATACAGGAAGGGCATCACTTACCCCACAACACTTGGCCGGCTCACATCAAAGCTGGAAACAGCACCCAACTCTCCTAGCTACCACATGCCCTGGACCACCGTGTCACCTACTAAAGCACAAACTGGAAACCTTGCTTTTTTAACACCTACTGTAAGCAGGAGGCAGTTTACATCTAGAATAGGCAAGCCCCAGTGACCACTAAGTAATTTAAGCTGGATATTTAATCCACCTTGGAAATCTTCCTTAGCAGTGCCACCAGTTTTAGCTGTCCCATGAGGGCCGCAAAGCAAAAAATTCATGCTCAGCATCCTGATGTTGCAGTGCAAATCAGTATGTTACAGCAAGCTTAAGTGATGACTTGAGAAGTCGGAGTTTGAACTAGTCTCTCTGGGCATGTCTGCTTGCATCAGCTCTATGGGAAATGACTTGGTTTTCTCCATTAAACATGTATCTGGGTCAAGATCAGCTCATCGGTTTGGACTGTACAATTAAATGGGTGTTGAAAACATCTTGCAAGCTGCTGTCTCTCCTTGCCTTCTTTTAACTGAAGAACTGGAATTGAACTCTTTGTTTTTGTTGCCGGCGTGCTAAGACTCCTGATCTCTGGTGTTCAGGTGATCTGAGGTTTTGGACAACCCAGAACCCAGGCGGGTTTGCATCTGGCGTTTGATTTAGGAACCGGGCTAGAATCTGATTTCTCACGAGGTTTGGGGATGTTCAGGACTGGGTTCGTTTCCCAAGAAGTGCCTAGCACCCACCCCTGGAAGCCCAGGCCTGTCACGGGTCTCCGGTCGGCTGTCCAAAAGCTGTGGGACGCCCGTCCTTGTCAGTCACTCTTTCGTCTTGGCCGCCGGGTTTTACCTCATCCCCGTCCTTTACTGCAGTGGAGCTGACCTCTTGCACTGGGCTTGATGTGAGTTACCCCAGATTTCCACTGGCATACGCAGTGTCAGAATCAGAACTGGTTTCCTCAGATTTCTGACATCTGCTTTCTTTTCTTTTTTCATCGTAAATGGGTAAAACAAGCTGCGGCGCAAGCAGGGCAAAATGAGGCATAAAGCACATCCAACTGATCTGATACATGGACTAGGTTTATTCTGCATGCATTACCATGGTCTCCTGTGACAGGAATAGCTCTTGGGAGCCTGAGCCCGTCTCCGCAATCATCGCCTTTGTACTTTGCAGAGAGAACATTTTGGCATCTCCTCAGCAAGCAAGACCCAGTTCTTTCCCACTACACAGAGCAAGAAGAGACACTAACTTGTCCTGACACAAGCGGTTGGTTAGGGGCTGGGTTGGGTTTTTTTGATCACTCACTTGATTGTTATTGGGCCTTTTTTTGCCTCTGGCTGGATTTTGGGGGGGTTATGTCAGACAAAGTGTGTTACTTGGCCGTTCCCTGGGAGCAGAATCACTTTGGCCGTCTGGGCGCAGGAGGTGTTTCTGCCGCGCCCGTCACCGCAGCCTCTGCCGCGCTGTCAGTGCAGACGAGCAGCACTTCTCACATTCTGCATTTCTGTAGCACTTGTTACCCAGGGACCAGACCCAGACCCACCCGGTACATTGCTGTCTGTGACTGGCCAGCCCCTGATGCCTCAGAAGAAGGTGCAAGAATCCTATGTGATCCCACATCGACCAGTAGATTTACCACCGCAGTAGGTTTCCCATGCAAAAATCCTACGTGATCACTTGCATGCAGGAAATGTTCCTTCCTGGCCTCTGGTAGTCAGAGGTCAGCCTATGCTTTGAGGCTTGAGAGGTTCACGTCTCTTCCAAAATTATTATTATTATTCTATTTGCTATTAAAATGTCCGGATCTGTATCAAAGAGCGTGGCCAGATGTGAATGCAGAGCATTGCTGAGAGCAGCCAGCCGGAGTGGAAGTGGTAGCCACCCAGAAGCCCTTTGGGATCCTTAAGGCGCAAGCAAATTGGACACAGGACTTGAATGGCTCGCATCTCGAAAGGCAAAGCGCCTGGGGAGCTGTGCTGAGACTCGAACCTGCACCTCCAAGGAGCGGGAGGGTTTCCGCTGTGACAGGCTGCACTGATTCGTGGCTCCGTGGTTGGTAGCGCCACTGATTTCATTCCGGTTCACCTCCGCTGAGAGGCTGGCCTCGACTCTCTCTCTCGGCCTGTCCATCCTCCGGGCTGAGGGCTGTACGTTTCTGTGCATTATGTCCACCCAGCGTTGGCTTTGTGTCACTTCCCCTGCTTGTGACAGAGGTGTATGTGTCAGGTTAGGGAAGACCTGACATGGAAGATGCCTGTTAAACCTCAGACCGAAGGGTAGAACAGGTCCACAGTGCACACTGGAGGAATATTACTTTTTCTTTCTAAGTACTATGGTGATCTGGCTGCAGTTCCCATGTCCTAGGGAATGCCAGCCGTGAACCCCAGCAGCCGTGTCACCCAGAACAAAAGGAACAGTACAACTCAACCTAGGAGCCAGCTCTGCAGTGCAACCCCGAATGGCCGCAATAGAGCTCATCTGCTTTATTCTGCCCCTAACGGTGGCAGTTAGAGACGTGCGCTGCAGCTCTCAGCCTGGAGCCACGCTTTACCAAAGTGGGGTTTCGTTCAGGCCAGGATAGGTGTGCAAACTCGAAGGTTGAGTCTGGCTCTGCATTTCCCCCAAGTCCAGGGCGTCCGTGTGCACCATTAGGGTTTCTCAGGGTTATTTAAACTGGAAGCTCCTTGGGGTATGCTATTCCCACCCTGTGTTTGTACAGCACCTAGCACAGTGGGGTTCTGGGCTGCGATTGAGGCTGCAGGGTGCTGCAGGAATGGCTATAATACAAGCTGAGGGTAATATCCACTGGTAAATCTCAGTATTGTGCAGGGGGTAGTATAAGCGCAGGGACAATAGGTAGGTGGGTGATATGTCTGCCTCAGCCCATAAGCAATGCAATCATTGGAACATTAAAGTAAGATAGAATAAAACAGGCTTATTTGTCCTGATGCAGCCAAACCCCCCCGGCCCCCCATGCTACATCCTCTGCTCACTCCCTGGGAAGCCAGCTTCGAGCAGGATCAAATCTTTGCCGTCTGGTTCTACCTGGAGACTTCGTTCCCTCCCACTCTCCTGCTCTCCCTAAACTTTACAGGTAATCAGATAGGCATGCTCCTCAAAGCCAGCCGTGCTCCGCGTGGCAGGGAGAGGAGAGCTCCTCATAGTGTGATGTATCAGGTTGGCATCGGCATGTTCACCGTCTAGTTCACATGGTCTGGGGACAGGCAGCAGGACAGCCCCCATGGATTAGCCTTTGGGGGTCCTGCATCCTGCTCAGGATGGAGGTCGGTTGCAGCATTTGTTGGTCGTACAATAATATCAAGGGACGGTTAATTATAAAGCAGCGTAGCTCTGCAGCGGGGGTCTCGGGTTACATTTCTGAATGCCGGCTGCAGAACTGAGACCGGCTGCTCCACGTAAATACAGTCCGCTGCCTTTTCTGTTTCTGGGACAGTGAGGAAAGCTTTGATTTCACGTGCAATCCTTTGTTTCTACCCTAGATTCACTACAAGGAATATTTTCAGGCTGGTGAAGTGCAGAAGAAACGGGCTACCGCCTTATTTGTTAATCTTTCTTTGCAATGTGCTCTGGTACTCTAGGCAATGCTGCGGTCATTAGCGGCGTGCTTCGAGCGCTGGAAGGAAAGCGGGGAGCTCAGGGGTTAGAGTAGCAGGGGTGAGGGTCGTGGTGTTTTCATTTCTGTTCCTGACTGTGAAGGAGAGCAGTTTACGGGGTGGGGGGACCTGCAAGTCGGACTCCTGGCCTCTGCTCCTGGCTCTGGGAGGGGATGTGGTCCAGGAGCTAGAACAGGGCACGAGGAGCAAAGCGTCCATGATGTGTTCTCGGGTCTGCAAGGAGACCGTGCTGTATGTGGTCAGAGCAGCGGATGTCCGAAGAGTCAGGACACGCAGGCTCTGTCGCCAGCGTGTCGTCACTTCTTTGCCCTGGGTAAATCTCTGCGTCAGAGCTCCCATCTGTAACGCGGAGGGAATCGTAACCGTCTAACTCACCGGGCTATTGCTGTCATTAATAATGTGCGAGCAGTACTCAAAGCCATCAGACAAGAGGTGCTACGAAGCAGCCAAGCGTTCTGGGGGTCGTACATGAAGAACGACCCCTTCCCGTCCCGTCGGCAGTAGTTAGAGGGGTCTCGTATTCTGCCCGCCCCGCAAGGGCTCCACGCGGCACTCACCTGCTGTCCACGGGCGGCTATGCGCCGTCGCTTTGGGGGCTCAGAGCACTCTGTTGCTGCTGTATGGGCATCGCCAACTAGCCAAGCCATGGGGGAAGGGAGGAGCAGACCCCTGCAGAGACCCATCCCCGTGCAGCGTAGACCCAACAGCCCTGAACCCGACACTCACGGCAGGTCTCTCTCTTTGCTCTTGCAGGGTCTAAAGAGACACACATCAGATCAGTTCAGCAGCACTTGCCAAGCCAGGTACAGATGAGTTTTGATGCCGATTTGAGGTGACACCGAGCTTTCTGCTAGGGGGTAGCTACGAGCCCCCGGCTCCCTCCGCCTTGCTGAGTGTTGTGCGCAGCCACACAATGTCCTGAGCCACCTTTAAATATAGCGCAGCCTCAGAGATGATGGGACGTGAAGAGGCAGATGTAAGGCGTGGGTGGGCTGAGGGGGGATCTGTATCTCCTGCCTTCTCCATGCCCACCAGGCTGCCCCCTCCTTTGTGCAACCTCTGCAGTCCACTATGCTGTGGGTAATACAGCCAGTCTTATTTGAATAAACTGATGCTATTGTCAGATCTCTTCAGCCAGCCCGGCTTCCCCTGAGAGGTCTCCCATCTGTCTCCTGACTGCCCATCGCATTGCTTCCCCAGTTGTGCTGGGCGCTATCATAGCATGCCATGCTGTTGCTCCACACCCAGACCCTTTCCCCAGACCTTTGAGCTGCTTGATGGACTTCATTTTCCGTGGTTCAAAATAGACGTGGCTCTTTTTAACAGATCCTTTTCCATCTTTAGTCGCTCATCAAACCACAGTCTCACTTCATGTCAATAGTCCATGAAGAACTTATAAAGAATTCATATTGAGACATTAGAAGCCATGTTCATTAGCCATCTACTTGGCTTTCTAATAAGTTAGAGCTAATGGATCGTAGGAACGTAGTACCGACATGGGTGAGTATGAGTTACCAGCAATTAAAAGCCCACGGAGTGAAGGTTCCAGGTGGTTATAAACCACAGTAACAAGCAGCCTTTTAACGATGGGCCACTTATTGAAACGTATCTCAGTTATTTCCCAGACTGTTTTTAAATGTGTCCTCACTGTACAGCAGAGCCCAAACTGCTAGATTTGGGAGCCTGTTGGGCAGTGAACACACAGTGCCGGGAGGTCCCAACTTGCCAGGGAAGTCACTTCAGAGCCCAGAACAGCCCTGCCTGCTCAAACCTATCAGCCCAGATCCTTTGGGTCAGAACTGCAACCTCCATGGATGATAATAAATCAGTGTTGCATAATTGTGCTTCCAGATATCTGCTTTTTAAGTAACGCTTGATCAGCTTATTAGATCCAGCCTTTAGCCAAACTCAGCCCTCCTGGATCAAACTCTGCTGATAAGAATCGTTGCATCCCGTAGAATCACCAAAGGAACAGGCTATCACCACCCCCCAATAAACCCCCTCTTTGGGAAAGACATACCGGGAACAAATAGTTTAATTTGGGGTTGAGGTTTTCCTGCTCCAGAGAAAGTGTTTTGGTTGCTCGGATTTAAATGGCACCCCCCACAAATGCTGAAAGCTGCATTATCCCTTTGCTTGGAAAGCAGTAACCAGATTGCATCTCCTTGCGGGTTGCCCTGCACTGCCAGAGATTGGCATCCGCTCTTTGGCATCCACGTCCGGCAGCCTGCAGCAGGCACGGAAGCAAGGCAGGTTTCTCCCAGGGCCCCACCACCCGTGCACCTCAGCTGAGCCGTGGACAAGCCCCTCGTAGGTCGATCTAGGCCTTTTGAGCAGTGGCCCTCTCCTGTGGGATTGAGGTTGGATTGAGTTGAACTGAGGTTGCTCGGGACTGGGCCCAGTAGTAGTTGGTGGTGGAGAAGTTGGACTGAACCTATTTCACATAAGCCACGTAAGAGCCAGGAGACCCAAGGTACCGAAGGTAAGGTGCTGTGTATCCCATGGCTTGTCTCCTGCCTGGGGCTGGGTTTGGCCCATCTCCTGACCCCTTCTACCAAACACCCAGGCCAGAAGAAGCGTGTGCTCACCTGTCACAGGGCCATCGTCAGCCGCACGCCCCAGTCTGCCTAGCTTAGCTGGGACTGTGGCTGCTCGTTTCCCAGACCTGATGACGGGGGGCTTGATGCCTAAAAGCTCATCTCTCCCACTCCATAAGTTGGTCCAATAAAAGATAGCATCTCACCTCCCTCACCTAGCCTCTCTCCCTCCCCTCTCACACCATCACCGTTACAATAAGGATCTTAAAAGGCAGGTTGCTCTGAAAAGTATCCTGACCTTTCAGAGCTGCAGAGACCTTGCAGCTCCCGTGGCTCCCCAGGCTTTGTATCAGAGCCTCAATGATGATTACACTTAAAATAGCAACATCTTTCCATTTTGTGGCTGATCATCCTGGTGTTGGAACAGCTTTATGCCTTGAACGTCTTGTCCCGTTGCTGATGTTTCTATGTTTTTTCCATTTAGTCTGACTACATAACATGCAGCATCTGTCTTCCCCGCACGCAGGCACCCCCACGCCGCGTGTCTGCAAAGCCACGCCAGCCGAAAGCAGCCGTCCTCACTCACCGCGTTTGCCTTGCTGTCGGCTCTTGGGTTTGCTCACACGCCAGACGGGGAGTTATGAGTGTGGCCCAGGTGAAATGATGGGGGGCAGATGTGTACGAGCGCTGACGCGTGTGCACGCGTGTTCTCTGTGTGTTGCCAGTGGGAAGGTTAAGTTCTGGGGTCAGCTGGATCTCACGTTTGTGTATCTGATGCTTATCCCAAATCCTCCGGCCGTGTGTACTTGCACGGCTCCGTTACAGTGATAGCTGAGCAGCTCCCAGTCTTTGCTGTCTTTATCCCCTGGGGAAGTGCTGGTATTGCCACGGTGCAGACAGGGAATTTACCGTGCCAGAGAGGCTACGGGCATGTCTGCTCTGTCTGAGGGCAGTGATCAGAAGTGCTGCCCCCCAAAATGGGTGTGCTGTAGCGCTGGGACAGGTCCATGTCAGTCATCTCGCTCACTTGGACACGCGTGGCATGCACCCGCCTCCCGCGAAGCAAGCCCTGTGGCATCTCTTTGAGGGGAAGCAGGTGCAGAGTGGGCCGGCCCGTGGCACTCCCTCACGCTGCTCTTGGGTGGTATGGACATACCAAGTGACTTGCCCACGGTCGCAGGGGGAGTGGGGCAGCACAGGGAAGTGAATGCTGGTGGCCAAACCACCAGGCAACATTTCTTCACCCACTAACAAAGGAAGGAGCCACCTCACTCACCCCTGGACAGCCCTGGGCAGTGGTTGCTTCCCCTCTCTTGTGTACCAAGACAAGCTGCTTTGCAGCAACAAGGCAAGTGATGCACAGGGGCTTGCAGGCACCGTGAGCATCCTGCCTGCGCTGTTTGGGTGCCCTTCTCAGGTCAGGCAGAGGAAACGACTGTCTCTGCTAGCTGAGCAATGCAAAGCCTCCCTTTGCTGCAGTGTGGGCTAACCGAGCATGGGAGCTGCCCTCCAGCTTTAACCCAGTGCATGGGTTAAACTCCACGTGGGAGTTAAGAACTGAAGCTTCACGTGACAGTCTAGCTTGAATAAGGCATGCGAGGCAAGCCACAGGCTGCTTTGATTCCTGTTAGCCCGTGCTGCTGCTGCCTGGATGTGTAGCTCAGATGCAAGGATGTAGCTGAAGGAAACGGGTCCCAGACTGCAGTGCCGCCTTGATTTCCTGATCAGAAGGCACTAGGCAGAGCCTCAGTCTTCACTGTGGCTCACACACACACACACACACACACACACACACACACACACACACAGGAGGGGAACAAGTGGGTGTGCAGAGATTAGAGGGAGCTCAAATGCCAGTGGCTTTTCCTCTGGGTGAGGCCACAGGGATCGCTCAGCCTTTTCCACACTTGGGAATAGTCCAGTGCTGCACTGCTATGTGAAGAAAGGGGCGTGCTAGTGTTTGTACCGGTTGAGCTAAGCTGGGTTGGGTTTAATCCTGCTCAGCACAAGTGGGACCAGGTTGTCTCCCCTTGGGGACCAGCCGCCTGTTGCTGTCTCAGTGGGAGCAGAGGTCCAAGCAGCTTTCAAGTGAACTGAGTTGGCTTCAGATCGCCGGTCTCAGCGCAGCAAGGCAGGGCCCGCCGCGGTGGAAGCCATCCATGCTCCCCTGTAGAAGTGACCAGAAGAGCTCCCGCCGAGGCCGGCGCTCTTGCGGACGGCCTGTAGAGACTCCAGGAGAGCGTGTTGGCCTAACCGACCCGTGGCATCAGCATCTGTGGGGGCGACCCCAGGTGGAATGAAACCCAGGGCTGCCCCTTCTCCGGCGCACGCTGAGCACCTGGTCCATTTTCCCCTGCTTTTGCAGCTCCTTGCTTTCCCGGAGCATCCCTGTTAGCTCAGGGTGAGACTTGCAGCTGCTTTAAGTTACCAGCATCCCATTGAATTAGGTGGGTGCGGATTAGGCGTCAAGAAGTTTGGGACTCAGCCAGTTTCCCTTTCCAGCTTCCAGTACCTCCGTCTCCAGCATCGCGGCAGGTTGCAAGCAAGAGGGTTCCCAGAGCCATCTCAAATTGGTGCCCGTAACTTGGCTTTCAGCTTCTGAGAAAGCTTTTCCAGGAACTGCTCCCCTCCTGTCGGAGGCCGGGCAGCCAGCCCACCAGAAAGGGGAACCTCGCTGACCCAGGCATTTCACAGAAACAGAGTCAAACTGTTTCTCCAGTGGACGGGCTCCATTTGCCTTCCTGTTTCAGCCCTGCCGGGGCCGCGTCTCAGGCTGTTTGCTTTCCCTTCCGGACTCACTTTTATCCTTGCTGTCTACAGAAATGTACGGCTGAAAACATCCATTTCCTGCAGCTTCCAATTCGCGCCCGTCGATAAGAGACAAGGGTTCAGCCCAGCTTCAGCTCTGGGCCTGAAGCAGGCCTGGAGTCACCAAACAGCTAAGAATAGCCTGGTAGTGCCGGGTGAAAAGTCTGCATGGGTTTGTGTTGGGTTTTTTTCCAACGTGCTGATCTAATAAGGACGAGGCAAGTTTGCAGCTCTGGCCACAGTCGTGTGTGGGTTGTGTTTTTCCCCTTTTCCTTTCTTTCCCTCCGCCCCATCCTACCATACAGCATCTGAAACAGAGAGATAAGAGCAGCCTGGCCGGGGCTCCGGCTGCATTCACACACCCCAGACCGTGCTCCCTCGGCGGTCTGCTTTTTTCTGGCTTTTTCACCCCTGTTCGGCAGCGAAACTTAAATTACCATGAGGCGGAAGAGAGCAGTGCAGCCGGATGGAAAGTGGAAGGTACGAGGGCAAGGCTGAGCCGCGCAGACTGAGCCCAGGAGCCGCTGGGTGTGCCAGCGCGTGGCACAGTCCCGGGAGGGACGGCGTGCCCAGCACTCATGGGGACACCGAAGGTTTGTGAAGGGGTGGGAGGGGAATCAGTGTGTGGTTAAGGCACCACTGGGACTTGGGTGTCCTGCCTTCCACATCCAGAATATGCCCCGGGCAGGTCACATCATCTCCGTCTACGCTGCAGTTCCCAGTGGATGAAACAAGGGAACCGTCTGCCCGTCTTGGACCTTTAGGTATTTGGGGCCAGGGCCAGTGTTTGTCCAGCACCGAGCGCTGTGTGGCCCGCGGGCTCGTCTGGGGGATGCTGATGCGACCCAATCTAAATGACGACAATGTTACGTGACTGGCCTGTTCACCGAGAGCAAAGCAGAGCCGGCTGGATGTGGGAAGGGAAAGCACAGCATATAGCCCTGGCAGTGCGGAGGTCAAATTCTTGCTGGCAGCAGTGGGGCCAGCCTTGCACCCAGAAATGGTGTAAAGGAGTCGAGCTCTCTCCCCAGCACGCTGCATGGCTTCTGGGGTGGGAGGGCAAGGGCTCACCTCCTTCCGATAGACCGGGACACTTCAGCTCAGGGCCAGACCGATTGGCAAATTTGGGGTCAGGGAGGACCTTGTGAGGCTGGGACAGGCTGTGCTGCTCTTGCCTTTCTTTGTAATGTGGGGTGTGGTTGTCTGCCTTGGACCCACTGGACGTGAACCAGCTCGTCCTTGCCCTGCAGTGCCAGGGCATTGGCAGCGCCCTCCCTTCCCCTGCCCTTACTGATGGCACGGTCCCGGGGCGTCTGGCTCGAGTTGTGTGCAAGGGTCCGCAGTGGCGAGCTGGGCGATTCCTTGCTGCGTCTCCGTTTTTCCCTCGGAAAACCAGCGTGTTCGCCTGCCTCCCAGGAGGGCTGAGCATGTTTGCAAAGGGACCCGGTGTCCTCAGGTGAAAGGCTGTCACGTAGAAAGATCTTAGCTTGACGGGGAAGGGGCTTAGTACGTCTTCCACCTCCCGTCATCCTGGTGTTCGACTCTCCGGGCTCCACCATGGCATCTCCTTCCTGCTATAACCTGGCCTTCTTGTCTGTGCTTTAGACAGCCGAGGTTTTGCCCCCAGGCCAAAATACAGCCTGGTCCCTTCATCTTTGCCCTCTCCAGTTACGGTGCCAGATCTGAGCCTGGGTTTCGGTGTCTGCTTCTTAATCTGAAGACTCGAGCACCATGATTCAGTGGCTGTGGCAAAGGCCCGCGAGCCGGGACCTTCCCGCTCTGTTCCTGCTTCTTGCCACTGACTGATTGAGTGGCTTCGAGCGGCATCACTTCCCCTTTATGAGCGTCTCTTTCCCCCTATTTTATAAAATTATTCATATTATTATTTTAATATGATTTAAATATTATTTACCCCCATTGCAGCCTTACAGGCAGAAGCCACGCAGCAGCAGCAGCTCCTGTATAGTGAACTGAGAGGGGTCCCGAGTGTAAGGTAGGACTGAGACATCCTCTGAAGGCTGTACCTTTGTTCAGTTATATTTCCTTCCATTTGTAAGTCTGCTAAAGTCCCGGAACAGCCATACACTCCTCCCCACCTCACCTAGCACTCGAGGACGGACACAATGTCCGTATCAAGTCCCCCTGTGCGGATAGTCTCAAAGCAGAAATTGACCCCAAGAATGGCAGCTCAGCCCAAAGAGGAGCCCCTCGTGTAAAGGTGTTGTTGCCGCGTCTCCTTACTGCCACGTTCCTAGGATGCCAGGAGCAATTTTATTGATGGGAAACATTATCCAACCACCCCAGAAAGCCGTGGCTTCTAGCTATCGCTCTATCTTCCTATCACACCAGACCATCTTTCTTCTGTCTCTCTCTCTTCTCCTTCTCAGTCTATTCTGTCTATGCATTTTTCATCACGGTGGCATCTGAGCTGCCTCCTGCCCCACAGGTGCGCTGTTTTTAGATCCCTCTTGCTCAGATTTCTCCTTCTCTTTCTCTGCCTCCAGCTGGACAAAGGGGATGTGAGCACACTCAGCCTGCCGTCCAACGTGAGTCACGGAGATGCCGACGGCAACATCTGCTTGGACGTCCCGGATGGCACCCCGGATCCGCACAGGACGAAGGCAGCCATCGAGCACTTGCACCAGAAGATCCTCAAGATCACAGAGCAGATCAAGATCGAGCAGGAGGCGCGAGACGACAACGTGGCGGAGTACCTGAAGCTGGCCAACAATGCCGACAAGCAGCAGGCCTCCCGCATCAAGCAGGTCTTTGAGAAGAAGAACCAGAAGTCCGCCCAGACCATCGCCCAGCTGCACAAGAAGCTCGAGCACTACCACAAGAAGCTAAAAGAGATCGAGCAGAACGGGCCCTCACGGCAGCCCAAGGATGTCTTCCGGGACATGCACCAGGGCCTAAAGGACGTAGGAGCCAACGTCCGGTCCAGCATCAGCGGCTTTGGGGGTGGGGTGGTGGAAGGCGTCAAGGGCGGTCTCTCCGGCTTGTCCCAGGCCACCCACACAGCCGTGGTCTCCAAGCCCCGGGAGTTCGCCAGCCTGATCCGGAACAAGTTCGGCAGCGCGGACAACATTGCCCACCTGAAGGACACGCTGGACGACGGGCACCCCGAGGAGGCCTCGAGGACCCTGAGCGGCAGCGCCACCCTGGTGTCCAGCCCGAAGTACGGCAGTGACGACGAGTGCTCCAGTGCCACCTCGGGGTCGGCGGGGGGCAGCAACTCGGGGGCCGGGCCTGGTGGACTGGGGAGCCCCAAGTCCAACACCCTTGACAGCCACCACAACAACTTTGACACCATCCTGGAGGAGCTCCGGGAGATTAAGGACAGCCAGTCGCACCTGGAGGACTCAATGGAGGACCTCAAGGCACAGCTGCAGAGGGACTACACCTACATGACGCAGTGCTTGCAAGAGGAGCGATACAGGTAGGGCCCTGCCGAGCGCGGCCACGTGTGAGCGTGCGCGTCCCGTCTCTGCAGGACTCTTCCCACGGGGAGGCCATCGTGTTTCATAGCGATGGGTCTTCATCTCTGCCCGCCCTTCAGATCCGTCCCGAACCATTCTCTGTGTCAAAACCAATCCCTTCCTGTCCCATTCCCAGTATCAAACCTGTGCTATCAGCCGCAGCGCCCAGGATCAGTCCCACAAAATTAAATCACGGCGGGCCGCTCTAGTGTCTGAGCAGCCCAGCAATAGCAAACACAGCCTGGCCCCATAGTAACACCCCTGTGACGTGAAACACTTGTGTGCAGACACAGCCGTAGCCCAGAGAGATATACACACGGTGCTTGGAGACATTGGTAAAGGATTCAGCGCCGATGTGAAGCTTCCTTGTGTGGAAAACAAATGACTTGAAGCAAGGCTGCCAGCCCCCTGGGCTGTGTGTCCTTTGAAGTACCGAAGAATGGGTGTTATGGAATAGGATTGGCTTTGCGGACGGAGGTAAATTAAAATATATCCTCTTGCTGAGCAGAGCTTCAACTCAGATCCCACCATCCTCTGCGGCTACAAATGCTCAGGAGGGTCTGGAGGATCCTGAGAGCATTTAACCGCTGTTTTAAAGGTCGCAGATCAAAAAAGGGGCTAAGAAGCCGCTAGCTTAGTTGATGAGGCTATGGACCCAAACCGGGCTCAGATGGGCAAGCACGGGGTGAAAGGCTTTGTATGTAATCTGGAGCCTTCCACCCCTCCTGGTAAACCAGAGGGGAAGAGAGGCTAGATCCTGGCAGCCTGGTCCTGTTACAGAACAAATTAGGAATGGTTATGCTGAGCCCAGCGTGTTCGGAGTGGCCTGCGGGCTTACGAGCCCCCATCTCCCACTGCTCATGCAGCTGAAATGCAGCCCTTGGCCCTGCAAATCCTGCGTCCTCTCTCCCAGCCACAAGTCACCCTCAGAAGAAAGGTGACCGGCTGTTTATAAGAGGTGAAAGGAAACGCATCACCTTGCTAATCTGGGCAGCGCCCGCCCCATCCCATCCCACTTCCCCAGCTGAGGGCAAACAAGGCCCAGCTTCCAAAGGCCGCGCTGCCGGCAGGTTTCTCTGCTCAGCGCTGTGGCTGTTCCCAGGCACTCCTCAGGTCGGGAGCTTGCGAGCGTGTGTGCATCGCAGACATACGTGCTTGCAAGTTTATTTGAATTCCTTTTGTTCTTCAGCCCACCACTCTGAAGTGTCTTCCAGCCCCCTTTCGGTAGCTGGAAAATGTCCTAAAATATCCCGGAATCCACCGGCAGTGACAGAGGAGAGGGAAATAAACGACCAGGCTTCCAGACCTGAATAGCCAAGGAAAAATCTCTCTGCACATACACGTGCCAGTGCTCCATGGGGGCTGTTGGGGAGGAGTTGCAAAGCCTTTCCTGTCTAGTTCCTATGCTCGAATCCAGTGCAGGGTTAGCAGAAGAGCTGTTATCTTCTGAAGGCTCTCTAACAGCCCGAGTGAGGCAAGGTGGAGTCCTGCTAACTTCTTATCTCTTGCTGAACTGCTGGCCTGGACAGCACTGCAGTCTGTCCTACTGGGTCCAGAACCTGCCATGTACACTGCCTCGTGTGTTTGACACGAAAGTAATTGCTATACCATCCACCACATCCCGGATCTCTGGGAAACCCTTGAGGTTTGGGGCAAGATGAGCTGGAGCTCTGAGACCCTGGACTTCAAGGAATAGGCCCCACTTCTGCCAGGGGGAAGGCCAGAACAGAAGAGCCAAAAGATGCTGGAATGGTTTTCAAGTGCTCTTATCTTCCTCTCTTTCTCTCTCTCCACCGCAGGTACGAGCGCCTGGAGGAGCAGCTGAATGACCTGACAGAGCTCCACCAGAACGAGATGACCAACCTGAAGCAGGAGCTGGCCAGCATGGAGGAGAAAGTGGCTTATCAGTCCTATGAAAGGGCCCGGGACATCCAGGTATGAGTATGCAGAGGGCTTTTGTGCCATCTGAGCTCAGCTGAATGAATGCCCCCTCTGCAGATGGGGTAGAGAAGGCATGGGGGGGGCAGCTTTTTGTAGCAGGGGCGAGGGAACCACCAGCAGCACGTGCAGCTCGTGTCCGGAGGGCGAAAAGATCCTGGTTCTGAGCACTCCTCACCCCCCAGAGGAGACGCATGCAGGGATGCACTTTCCATAGGCAAAAAGAGGACAGACAAGCCACGGCTCTCACATATTCCCAATATAACCAGGGGCTGCAGGGCCTGATGATAGGCTCCTGAGCCTTTGGTGCCCACCCGCCGCCCCAGCCCAATGGCTGTTTGATGGGCCCATGTACAACAAGTGCCTGGAGCGCGCCCAGTTCTCAGTGAACTAAATGCACTTGAAACAGGAGGAACGCAGAGAGTACAGCGTGTCGCTGAAAGTGATACGAAGGGCAGCATGACTTGCATAGCAGCTGCGAAGACCAGCAGGGTGAGGAGAGCAAAGGAGCTCCCGGCAGAGGATGGATGGGAGCAAATGCCCCTTCCTGGCTCCGGTCTGAGTTTCAGACGTGCGGTGCCCCAGTAATTTTCCGGGGCAGCTCTATCAGGGCCGTGTGCGCATCTTGCAGGCAGCACCGGGAAGGCCCTGGGGGCTGCGGAGCTGCTGGTTTGTCTGCATGGACTTTATGAGGCACCGATCACCGCGGCATCTGCTCAGAAGTGCTGTGTTTGGGCTGCCCCGTGGCTCTGCACTTCCCAGTGGTACAGGGCTGTTTATCCCAGGCCTGTTCAGCGCCCTGTCTGCGGGGCAATGTTCTGCCCCAGCATGGCAATCTGGGGAGCTTCCCAGTGGTGTTGTCTGTAGCTGATGTTTCGGTTTTATTCAGCCTTTTTAGAAAGTACCGGGTGGTTAATGGAGCGCGTTCAAAACCAAGCAGGCCAAATGCTAGCTGTAAAAGAGCCCCACCCTGGCGTGGCCGTGTGTGAGCAGATACAGACCCATCCTTGCTGTCCCCATGACAGTCTCCCTCTTGCCGTAGGACCTCCATCTCACACGCAGCATTACCAGCTTGCTGCGGCTCATCAGAAGATCTCAAAGCATTTTGCAAATATTAAGCCCCCACCTGAGGTCGGTGACTATCCCTGGCATTTCACAGGGAGGCCTTTTGCACTGTATCCCATGGTGCTTTAACATGTACTCCTTTCGGAGTCAGGAACAGAAGCCAGGTATCCTGGCTCCCCCTCCCCTGCTCTGACTTCCCAGGAGGCCGGGTTTAACGCCTTGGGATAGTAATGTGGCTGCTCCATTTCTCACTGCGCACAAAGGAGCTCACTGACTTCCCCTTCCCCACCACCCCCAGACTAACCCTGGTCCGTGCCTCTTCCCTGCCCTAGGAAGCGGTGGAGTCCTGCCTGACCCGTGTCACTAAGCTGGAGCTCCAGCAGCAGCAGCAGCAGGTGGTGCAGCTGGAAGGGGTGGAGAACGCCAATGCCCGGGCCCTCCTGGGCAAGTTCATCAACGTCATCCTGGCCCTCATGGCCGTGCTGCTCGTCTTCGTCTCCACCATCGCCAACTTCATCACGCCCCTCATGAAGACCCGCATGCGCATCCTCAGCACGGCCCTGCTGGTCCTCTTCCTCTTCTTCCTCTGGAAGCACTGGGACTCCATCACCTACTTCCTGGAGCACGTGTTGCTCCCCAGCTGATTCCCCGGGCCGCTGCCGGTGCCCTTGGGGCGCGCCGATTCTTACTGAGAAGGTGGGGGCAGGAGCAGAAACCTGGAGCCTTCCATTTAATTCCTTCATGTGTTTGGTTCAGCTGTTTTCTCAACCCCCAGCACCCATCTGTTCACGTCCAGCCTCCTCCGTGTCACCAGGAGCATGGGAAGTTAGAGCCAGGTTTGCTCACTCCTTCTGGATGTCCTGGGAGGGAAGACAGGCAAAAGCATAAGAGTTTGGAAGAAGCCTTTAACTTACATGTTCTTGAGTTTGTTTGAGGGTTTGTTTTTTTTTAATTAGTATTATTTAAAGTAATTCTGTTATTCTACAAGTCGGCAGGAATGAGGTTTTCTTTAGGCCCCGAAGGCAGATGGTTCTGTATCCACTGGGGTTTGCAATCAAACCCAGCTTCTGGGGAACTATGAGAGAGAGAAAGAGAGAGGTTTGTTTGGTTTTTTTCCTTAAAGACAGGGACAGCAAAAAAGTATTCCTGGGATGCAATAATAAAAGAGAAAACAACCACCAGAGAAAGGAAGAACCAGAGCTCAAGCGAATGCCGTGGCTGTTTCGGCTCCCTGGAGAGCTGGCCACCGGGACAGAGCAGAACGTATGCATCGCACCAGCTTATCCAAACCACACGTACGTGTGCTCCTATGGTCATTGAACAGCTGACAGGCCGAGTGCAGGATTGGGCAGGGGGGTATTTATTGGCACAAGGCTGTGTTAGCTGGCCATTGGCTTGTGCCCAGTGGGCACAGGATACCCGGTGCGGTTCCGGTCAGCAAGTGAGAACAGTTGTGGCACGAGTGCAACCCACTTGGCTGGCTTTTGTTTTCTTCTTCTTTGGCTTTCATTCGATTCGATCTCTTCAGGGACACGCGGACTTTCTGACACTGCGCCTGCGGACTTTACAATCTACGCAAAGTATTGTGTGTGTGCGTGTGCGTGTGTGCGTGTGGTTTTTTTTTAAGTTATTTATTTCGAGATTCTGTTTCCATTTGTGAATCAGGCGTTGGAGGAAAACACAGCTGCCTTCACAGCCTCCATAGCTCTCAGAAAGACAGCATGGTGTCTCCAAAGTTTCTTAAATGGGTTCACATATATATATGGGTGTGTGTGTATCTATATCTATATAGATATCTATGTACCTATACATATATAGGTATATAGATATCTATATGTAATATATAGAGATATACATATTTAATTTATATAAATGACCAGATTCTCTTCTAGTGCAAAGGGGGGACGGCTCCATTGACTTCCATGGAGTGGTATCCGCTTCCACCAGCAGACACTTTGGCCCTTTCTGTTTTTGAAACCTTTTGGCAATCCTGGTGGCACATGGTAGAGGTCCAGGGATGTGTTACAAGACCTTGAATGTAGTCCTGGGCCCTGGGAAGGAAGCAGTCTCCTGAGACAAGGAGTCAGTCAGCCCCATCCGGGAAAGGGGATGTGCTTGTGCTGTCCTTCCTTTAGCTTCAACACCTGGTAGTTCACAAGGGCTAATCAATCCTGCCTTCTGGATTTGCAACTGAACATTGGGGCTGTGCTGTGTACTCACCCCCAACATACGCCGTTAGCTTCAGGCATGACTCCACATCCTCGTCCCGTAGCACTTTGCAAGCTACTGCTCCCACCGGCAAAGATGCAGGGATCCCACATGGAGGATGCCGATAGTTATTGAAGGCACGCTGCAAGGCACAGGCGGGGATCGTGGCTGGTCAAGCACGTACCTGCATGTCCCATCCGGGAGTTTTGCACGCGTGTTCACCTGGCACTTGTACCTGAAGGGGGCCGTGGTGAAGAACAGCCTGGGTGGAGTGCGAGTCATTCCTCTCAGTGCAGAATGGGTGGGAAACCCAGAGGGAGGGTTGCACATTTGCCTTGCACTGAGCGGGTGCCCTCACGGGGTGCTGTGGCCGACCAGGCCCCAGGGTCTCCTTAGCAGACACACTCCCCTCTGGACGTGGTCACACCTCCTTTCACCTCTTCCTGTGCCAAGGATCCAGGACAAGCTCAAACACCGGCCGCCACGCTTGGCAGTTCAGCCGCTCATATCAGCTCCTCCGACTAAGCGCCAGAATCCTAAAATATCCATTCGACTTGGGCTCCCGTGGTTGAGAACCACCTGGAGCATTTGGGTCCGTGTGGGATTTGCATCTCAGGTGCACCACAGTGTGTTCGGGCTTTAATGTCTGATGGCGAGACCTGGTCGTCAAAACTATCTGTCTTGGGAAAGCTGTCCTGTGTTATGCCAGCTGCCCTCTGAGCCTTCATGGAGACTGTGCAGGGGGCTGTGAAGAACCCAACTCCCCTTTTGTACATCTATTTATTTTGTATTTTTGTAAGCATTTCACTGGAATGAACATTCCCGTTCTCATTGGGATCGTGAAGGAAACTGGGCTTCTGGGGGGATAGCGGGCTAACTGATTTCACAACCCTTTTTTTGCAGTCTGAGACCTGAGGGGCAGAAATCTGAGTACGACACTAGTCATTCCAAATTTTCATTTCAGGGAAACGTCCCTACCGGGGACACATTGGTGCATGCTCCGCTGTAGCCTGCGCTAAAGTCACTTTGAAGTCCGTGGGGTCTGAGGACATGCTTCAAGCTAAGCCTGTGGTGGTGTCCTAAATAGGGGTGAGCATCTATGCCTTCATGCATTATGGCCTGATTCTCTTTCCACCCACTTAACTGGAGCGTCTCTTGTTTTGTGCCAGTGGCGAGCAGAGCGCGTGACCTGCTGCGTGCAGGGAGCAAGGTTTCCCCCGATCAAATCTCCCATGGAAGAAGCAAAAAAGGATCAGCTCCTTTCTGCTCCTCCGTGTTGACTGATCTGTGACCTGCTCCATATGCAAGTCTCATTAATGCGGCAGGGAAGGACTTCCTTTGCTCCTTGATCCTTCATTTGTACTGGTGTCAATCAGGAGTAGCCCCCCGGGAGTCCCTGGGAACGCACAGCACCTCATTGTTGGGAGATGCTCTTCGCGGTCCCTGCCGGGACGGGGCCCCACTGCTCCGGGGGTTGTGTGGGGAGGAGGCAGGCCCTGCCCTGGAGGTGTGAAGCGTCGACAGATAGGAGAGGCAAAAAAATACGTGGTAGAAGAAGCAGAGGTCAGAGAGGAGAGTGGCCTGGCTTGGTCACCGGGAGGTTAGTTGCGGAGCAGGGGGTTCAAGCCAGCCTGTGGCTGCCCTCTGGTCCACGCTGCCCCACGAGCTGCACTCTTTACAGGTACAACCCAAAGCAAGGCAGGACAGCAGGAACAAGGAGGGAGCATGGCTTGCACAGACCCAAGGGCTAGCTCCTGAGCCAGTGCTGCGCTACATTGCAGGTGCCGAGGTCTCTGGGAGCAAGGAGGAAAAGAGAGGCTTTGTCCCCTCCATTAAACTTTCTCCTCCTGCCATCAACAGCTCCCTCTATCTCCCTGCTATCTCAGGCCCTGTGTCTTGCTGTCTTATTGCAGCCAGCATGCTGAGGAAACACAGGGCAGTCCCCTGTACTATAAGCCACCCTCTTGCTGCCTAATAGGTGGGACTCTCCTGGGACATGTATGTCCATCCACTTTTCTGCCTTGACTGTCCTTCGTCTTGCCCCCGTCAGTCAGGTTAGAGGTTTCGAGGACAGTGCAGTCACCTGGAGCCAGGGGTTTATGGCCCATCCAGGTGTGTGGCTGCTACTACACAGTCCTCCCTGCCAACCAAAGGAGGACTCCATGCCAAAGTCCGAAGCGGCCCTCCGAACCCACTTTGCCAGGAGGAGCAAAGCCCACTGTGTTCACAGCATGGCTTCTGCAGGACCTTAACTCACAGCCCCAGGTCAGCCTTGGCAGAAACAGGATCAGGGGAGCTTTCCTCGCATGCATTTTAATAGCTGGTTGCTTCACCAGACGGATCTGGTTTCAGTCATGCTGAGCACAGGTTAGATTGCTGGCAGGGGTGCCTCCAACGTGGCATCTGTCCTCTGTGGCATTAGAGGCAGAGCTGGAGCTGGGAGAGAAGTTTCAGACCCGTGGGGGAAGGCATTTGGAAGGAGAAACGTAGCAGGTGTAAGGAGTTCGGAGCTGCAGGGGCCGAGTCCCCTGTGTCACGGATGGTGTTTCTTCCGTGATACCCCTGCAGAGTGCATGGCGCATTGTTCAACCAGAGCAGGAGTGTTTCACACCAGTTGGCACCAGGGTAAGTTGGCACAAGTGCAAGGCAAGGAGAGTGTCTGGCTTGTGCATTGGATGGCTGGGGCTTTAGGGGCGTGGTGTCTCCTCTCACACCACTGTGGTCCTCTGACTACTCCGGATTCACACCAGTTTGAAATACGACTCAGATGCTGTAGAGCCCTTGCTGGAGGCACAGGCACTTGCTGATGCTGGTTCTTCCCGTCCTTGTTTCAGGGACACACGAAGGATGGGGGAGATCTGGGTACCGAGACTAGGGGGGTGCTGACCAAGGCGTACTATTGATCAGCTGCTGTCTCGTGTCCGGTGTTGTGACCTCCCTTTCTCCAGCTCTGCACAATGACAAGACGTGTGTTAATTCTCGTGCTGAGGGCTTACTGTTGTGTTTCAGCCGCTACCAGAAACCCATTACGCTGAGCACTGTGCACATAGGCATGGTGAGAGACTGTCCCAGCCTCGAAGAGGAAGGGCTGACGGGGCACAGAGAGAAGGGTCTTGCCCAGGTCACGCTGTACGTCCAAGGCAGATGCGTACCACTGAATATCGAAGGCATATTTGACTTGACTGTGTTCTCCAAGAGCTACAGTGACCAGTCAAGGTGGGGAGGCAGCTTACTGTAAGGGCAAACGAGCAGAGGACTCCAGCAATGTAAAGAAGGGCTTAATGAGCGGTTTAGATTCAAGTGTGTGCTCTTGTTCTTCAAAGACTATCGCCCTGATCCTGCACACAGGCATGTTACTTGTGGGAGTAATTCCCAGTAGCATCGCTGGGACGGCTTACATGAGTCAGACGAGGCACATGCATAATTAGCCGCAGGACTGGAGGCTTAAGACTCCCAAAATATTCTGTCTCAGTGGAGCATCAAAGGGACTGTCGTGGGGAGAAGGAGATGTGTTTAGCCTGTGTTTCGAGTTTTGCAGAACCTGTTCCTGTGATCTTCTTTTCCATTTCAACAGCAAGAACAAATCTCTGTGAAAGTCTTAACTTTTCCTGCAGTGCTTGCAACCCAGACTCTGTGCCAGGAAGCGAAGCCGACGAGGGAAAAAAGGAGAAACCGATCAGTCTTTTTCCATTGTCCAAGATGAATCGTGTGAAAACAAGAATAAACGGTGTAAAAGGCAAAAAAATCATTTAGATTTGGTAACGGCTGATTCTTGTGGATGGGAGGGAGGGAGCGTGCACGAGGTATCCGCTCTTTTGCTGGCTCCCTGTCTGTTATATTTTAAACTGAGCGTGTTCCCCTGACGGCAAAGGATGAAACTTGCCCCGTGCATGGGGACCCCCACAAAGCCAAGACCCCCTTAAACCCCCAAACACAGTCTCATGTGATACATGGGGTTAATGTAAGGGGGTCACTATCACCCTAAGAGGCTGAGCCTGGCAACACATTGCTAGAGAGCATGCTTATGGCCCCATCCCATCCCTGCAGACTTACGGCAGAGATCACCAGGAGCCTGATGCACTGAAGTTACTGGAAAGACTGGCGGATAGCGGCAAGCTTTGGGTCAGGCCGTACACCAGTTCATTGCTCTCGACAGCACCAGGTCCTAAATCATTAGGCAGAAATAATTAGGAATAGTGTGCTTAGGTCAAGAGACTGCAGCAGGGCAATGGGTGGCCCGCAGGGGTTACGGATACCGAGGCGTGCAGAACGCAACTCGGTCTTCCCGGCAGGCAGGCAACACATTGCACAAGGAGCCCAGGAGAGAAGCAACCCCGCTTTCCCAAGCACAGAAGCCTGTGAAAACCTGCACTGCCAGAAACCGTTGGGCTGAATCTGGGAGTTTTCAGAGGCACTTGGGAATCCAGGCCACCTCGGCTTTCCAGGAGCCACGTATCATTTGCAATGCCATTGTGCCGACAAGCCCTAGTAGACACGAAGCCCACTGTGCTGGGTGCTGTACAAATGCACAGGATGGGCCTGCACCCCAGGGATCTTCGAGCCAGCGAGACAAGAGATGAAGGCTCAGAGACCCGAGAGGAAGGTGCTGTTTGCTGCTCTCGCAAGGGTGCCATTGAGCCTGGCTTGGCAAAGCCACTTCTTGTGTCTGAAGGCGCTGCTGTTTTATACCTCCACGGGGCAGCCGTGGCCTGTGGGCATGTGCTGCTTTGCAGGATCGCCCCGTCTTTTTTCTGGGATTTTAATGAGCGTAGCTGCTGGGAACAGGAGCGGGCACCCTCCTAAGGCTCAGCCCGCTGCGGGGCTTGCATTGCACTGAGATTAGCACGTGCAGCTGTGAGCACTTGCAGATGGCCCGCTGCTCCAGTCTCTTGCCCACGTTTCCCTCCACTCACGTGGGGAAGCGGAGAGCTGGAATGGCAGGCTTGTCGTGGTGGCCGGCTGTCAGAAAACCCACGGCTATTTCTGAAGCCCTGGAAAGCAACCAGGTATCTGACACCCAGGTTGGATGTCAGGTGCCTCCACTGACCTAGAAAGGCACTAGGTCAAGCTGAATCAGCAGCTGAGCTAGCAGGGCCGGGGGGACGGATGTGATGGGGGGCCTGGGGTTTCAGACCAGGCTGAGGCACGGCCGGTGCTGGGGTGGGCCGGGAGAGGGGAGGATCAGTCCCTGCTCCTTGCTGCCTACCCCCTTCCAGCCTTGGGGCTGGTGTCAGGCAGCAAGTGGTGTCTGTGTCTATGGCCACAGGGGCAATTGGGCAACATCAGACAGCTGCTGAGGCTGGAGAGGCCAAGGAGGTGAATGGTGAGAGTCCCTTTCCCTGCACGTATCCGTGGAGCAGCCGGAGGTTGCAGAGTCCTTTCCTTCCCCCACAGCTGCAGGACGGGGCATGGTGACCCCCGCCCAGCGCTCTCATCCGTCGCTCGTCTTCGCGGCCGCCGCTTGCCTGGTTCACAGCAAAGGTCCCTGTCTTTACGAAGGAGTAAGTGTGCAGAGCCCGAAGAACCAGGGGCCTCCCAGGTCACAACCCTGGTCCCCGGGCGCTTGTGATGCAAAGCACACCAGCCTTAGGGCTGCGGGGAGAACAGCAGGGATGCCAGGGAGGGGAGGGGAGGGGGGAGGCACCTGCCTGCGGAGCCCTGCGGGAACAAAGCGCAGCCCCACAAAGGGCAGAAAGGGTGAGCCCAGGACAATGATCCCAAACAGAGCAGGGGCGCAGCGAGCGTGGTGACCTCTGCACTGCCGCGCGGGCAGGGGCCCGGGGAGGGGATGAACTGCAGCCTCCACCCGGGCCCTCGGCTGCTGGAAGCCTCCAGCGACGTTCCCCTCCGCGCCCCGGGAGGAGAGGGGGACACCCCTATTGCCTTTATTCCCCGCTGTTCATTGGGAAAACGGGGCTGAGCCGTTGGGGTAAAAATCACATCTGGGCACTGAGGAACCATTTTGCTCAAGGTCATCGTTTAGGGAGTAGTCACAGCACTCAGGCAGCCCAGTCAAGGCCCAGGATCTTACTGTGCTTGGTGCTGTACATGCCCGTAACAAAACAGCCCCTATTCCAAAGACTTGGCGCTCACGTTCTGCTCTCAGCCCCAGGCTGGAGGGGTGTCGGCGGCTTTGCACATCGCGGCTTTGCAGATCAGCGGGGTCTCTAGGGCTGACGACATGGCCCCTGTCACCAGCACCAATTTCAGGAAGGCTGCAAAGGGCACGGGCAAATCAGGGAGGTGCAGGAGAGACAGGATTTGCAGCAGGGCGGAAGGCGAGGGTAGGGGGTGCTTGCCAGGAGCTGGGCAGAGGAGGCTGTAAGGAACAAAGCAGGGTGCACCTGTGGTCGCTAGAGGGTGCCCGGCCTCCACCTTTGAGCATCCTCCACAAGGAGCCATAACCACCGCCCGGGCAGCGCTGCACCTTGTAGGCTAAGGGCTGTTGCACACTCACTCGCAAGCCTTTGGGATGACACACTCAACCTGAAAGGGAACAGCTTTGCAGCACTAAGAGCTTGCACATGTACTGGCCTCTGGTTGCTTTGCTATTTCACCCAGGAAGAGCACAGACCATCCGCAGGTGCTTCCTCGGTCCTGAATTCCAACCCCCCCTTGCTCTAACCACTAGGTGACAACCATGGAGGAGCAACTGATGGGGCAGCAGGAGGGAGGGCGGGGGGTCGGGGTCATGCAGACAGTGCCCGGGGACGCCACCAACCACCCTTTGCCAGCAATAGGATGCGCTGGCCTGCCCCGAGCCCGCTGCTCCCACCCCGCTGGCGTCAGTGGTTGGCAAGCTGTGCAGGGCTATGTGTGCCGTGCAGGTTGGCGTGACGGAGCAGGGGCCCTCCCTTCTCCTTGTGGGGGCTGGATGAGCCTCAGGCCTGCTCATGGGGTGGTGGGGTCCATGCCTCCGCTGAGAGGGCATGGGGACAGTCATCGCCTGCCTCCTGCATTCCTCTCCCTGGGGCCAGCCCTCATCTCTCCCCGCTCCTGGGCTCTAGTCCCCACAGAGGCCACCATTGGCATGGGGGTGCTACTAGCGCAGGCAAGCCTCTGACAGGGCACACACCCCCCCTGCCCCAGACAGGAAGGGGTTAAGGAGCCATTTTGGCTCGCCCCACCCTAGCACACCTGTAAGCCCTCTGGGCCAGGAGGAAAAGCCTTAAAAAGAAGGAGGTGACACCCATCCTGTTGGAGCATTTGGGGTGGGAGGAAAAGGTGCATGCATGGCTCGGGTCTGGGAGCAAAAGCAGGAATGTGGCTCTCAGAGGAGCCACGGGGTGGGTGGGATTGCAGCGCTCAGTGCTTTGCAAAGAGGAGTGTTTGGGGGCTCGCAGGAGTGCTTGTGCTTGTGCTTGCAGCCCCTCATCCACATCTGCCCTGCTCAGCTCGGCGGGCTGGACCACCGCTGGCTGCAGTAAGCTGCTGCTTACGACAGCCGATGCCTCTCTGATGTGGTCTGCAGGGCATCACATGTTCAGCTACACACTATACACCTTTATTAGTGAATGTTAAATCACAGTTCATTTACGCAGACTGAAGGGAACGTAGGGCCCTGCACATGGTAGCTACGCAGCATGTAGGCGGTGTAAGTTGATGCAGCCTAGAAAGTGCAGTTAGTTTTGCAGCCTACATTAGCCCAGGGTACAGGAGGTTCAACGTGACACTTCCTCTAGGCAGTTAAAGCTCGAGCAGCTGCAGACTCCAGCGGTTTAGCCCATGGAGGGCCCTCTTTGTGCTGACCGGGTTCTTTGGGTAAATCTGGTATCTTGTATTAGACCAACTCGGATAATTGGAAAAATTCTTCTTTGCAAGCTTTTGGGTACAAATACCCTTCATCAGGGGAAGTAGGAAGTGCAGGTGACTCCCCGGTCTCCCTCCTCCGCTGGCTTGCGTGACACCGGGCAAGGTGGCTCTCTGATGCCTCAGTTTCCCCCTCAGTAAAACAGGGGTGACCAGACTGACCCCACTGCAACGCACCATCAGGCCCTGGGAGGGAAGAGGGTGGGGAAAAGCTGGCTGAGGATTCTTGCCGGCAAGTGTGGCTTCCTCTGTTAAAGGAGCCCACGATGCTAGCAGCCCTTGACGGAAATCTCACGCCTACCAAGTGCCTGCAAGCTGGAAGGTGGCTGGAGCAGTCGCCCAGCTTGGAGCTATTCATAGCAGGGCAGCTTGCACTTGTAGGAGCATTTATAAGCTCTCAGCCCAGCAGTGCTTTGCAGAGTTATGCAAATAAAACCGGCTTCGCTCTTCTGGGGTGAAGAGGGGCAGCTGGGGGATGTGGGACTCTGAGGTCATGCAAAGCTGCTATCCCCTGATGATTCACGTTCATGTGCCCAGCTTCCACCATCACTGCTCTTCCTGTCCGGGGATGTGGGTTGCTGGTTTCTCCTGCTACCAGGGACCGTGAAACCCTCTGGGTCAGTGGCAGGGACCTTGCTCCCTTCCTCTTCCTTTCTCTCTAGTCTGTACGATCTTGGCTGTAAGGACCAGACGTAAGGAAGCTGCTTAAGGTGAAAGAGAGCAGTGGGAAGTTGAAGGGCTGTAAGAGGCAGGTAGGGAGGAATAAGAAACGCTCTCCTGGGGCGCTGGATTGGGGAGGCAGCTCAGGAGGGTTGAGCCAGCCTGGACGCAGGGCTTTGTGTCTGTGCTGGTCTCTAGTTTCCGGACTTGGCTCTGCCACTGACTCGCTCGATGCCCTTGGGCAAGCCACTCCACTTTCCTCTCACAGCTGGAGTACTGCGTCCAGTTTGGGGCTCCACAATTCAAAAAGGACGTGGAGAAGCTTGAGAGAGTCCAGAGAAGAGCCACGCGCGTGATCAGAGGTCAGGAAAACAGACCTTATGACAAGCGGCTGAGAGCCATGGGGCTCTTCAGCTTGGAAAAGCGCAGGCTCAGGGGAGATCTGGTGGCTGCCTATACGTTTATCGGGGGATCTGGGGGAACGATCGTTCACCAGAGCGCCCCAAGGGACGACGAGGCCGAATGGTCACAAACTCCTGCAAGACCGTTTCAGGCTGGACGTAAGGAAGAACTTCTTTACTGCCCGAGCCCCCGAGGTCTGGAATAGCCAGCCTGCTGCCGGAGGTGGTTCAAGCACCCACGCCGGACACCTTCAAGAGAAACCTGGATGTATTTCTTGCTGGGATCCTGGGATCCCAGCTGACTTCCTGCCCTTCGGGCGGGGGGCTGGACTCAATGATCTTCCAAAGTCCCTTCCAGCCCGAATGGATATGAAATCTATGAAATCCATGCCCGTGGGAGAAGTGCGCAGCCCAGGACACTTCACCAGTTAATGCTGGCAAAGTGCTCTGAAATGATCCAATTCCGGCGTCTCGAGCTGCAGCTGGACAGCGATTTCCAGCAGCTCTCATGCGACGGCGGGCAGTGTCCGCTCTGCCTTTACCTAGCACTTGTTAGTGAAGTGTTTCGTGCCCGGATGGAGCCTGCTCTAAGGGTCTGTGCTGGTCAAAGCAGGGCCTGAACAAACAGCGGTCTCCGGGGAGGGGGACCGGGTCTCTGGGTCTGCTGGGGACCGGGTTTCTGGGCCTACCTGTGATGAGTTTATTGGTGGCTATTGTGAAGCTGGCAACAGGATCCAGGAACCGGGTACGAAATCCAGCCCGTGCAGGTCCCCGCTTGCCCCTTGAGCTATCAGACCGTGCTCCACTGAGACGGGCACATTTGAAGCACTCCTTGATCTGTGCAGGCTCCTGTCCCTGTAGACTAGCCTCCCCACAGGAGACTTGACCTCACCCCCCATCTCCTCCTCCAAGGTGCCAGGCAGTAAAGCCACAATGCTTCTCTGGCGCTCCTTGCTTCCCTCCGTGCATGCAGTGCCAGCTGCCTGGGGGGAAGAAGGGATGATAGAGGCAGCACCCAGGTCCCTGTCATGGGGCTTGGCAATGGCAGAGCAATGGGAAGCTGAGGGAGACGGCAGGACAAGGCTCTGCAAGAGGAATGCATTTTTGCAGGGCAACCAGTTGTTCAGCCTCTGGAGGCTCATGAAGTGGGAGAAGCCTGGGTCCTTGCCAGCGAGTATGGGCACAGGCAGGCTGTGTGGTGAGGGCTTTGCTGAGCCTGCCCAGTCCCGGTTCTGGGATTTCCTCTGTCCCAGTCTTGTCCACCTGGCTCTCATCTCTCCTGAGCCTTCAGGGTCGCCCTTCGTTTCCATGCCCTTTCGCATGGCTTTCACAGCCAGGCCCCCTCCTCTGCATTGTCTGCTCTCCGGCTTCCCTCAGGGCACTTGTCCCTTGCAATTAAACCCTCTATCTCCAGTCTCGCCCATACAGCAGGTAAGGTCTGGGAGACCAGGCAGCTGGAGAAGGGAAACCCCCTTGGACGGTCCACCTCCCCCCACCTCTCCCTGCAGGGAAGCTCCTTAGGGGACGTTTTCCGGCCGGGGCCCCGCAGGGATGTTTCAGGGCCGTGGCAGTGCAGGGCAACCCTGCAGGTGGGCATCGCTTCCTAACACCGCATCGCGAGCCAGCTGTGCCTCAAAGCTGGTAGTTTCTCCCATGCCCTGAGAACAAGATCTGCAGAGGCTGCTCTTTGTCATTTTGCCAATTGATCCCCAAGCCAGCAAAGCATTTGCTTGAATTTTTGCTTCTATTTCATGACAGCAGCGTGTCCTGTTGGACTGGGAACAGGGCTGGCCCTGGGGGGACTGGGCTGTACGCCCTGCCACTTCCCTGCGCCCTGCCCCGGAGGGAGAGCGGGGTGCTCAGTCTCCAGCCCCCGAGCTGTCCGTGGCCCCACTGTCATCACGGCAAACAAGGGCCCTGGCAGCCTCTCTGCAATGCACACACCTGGCGGCTGGGAACCAGCCCGAAACCCCGCAAGGTCCTTTCACAGAGGAGCGGGGCGAAGCCAACAGATGGTGACGGAGGAGGTCCTTGTTGCACGCAGCGAGGGGCCGACAGGAGCCGTGTCCCTCTGAAAGGGCCTTGCGGGGAGCTGATGTGCTCATTGTTTCATTCAGCTCCTCCCGGGAACAATTCCCCGGCTCCAGCATGCGCGTCTCCCGGCGTCCTCATCGGCCGCATTCAGTCCGCGGGCCTCGGCCGCCTCATCACAGCCCCCTTTGTGCCGGGCGAGGCTTTTACGTCACGCCGGGTGGAATTCCTTCATGCCATTCACGGCCCTTCGCCCGCGCCGCTAATTGCGTCTTATGTAATCGCTGCAGCTGGGGGCCCGCTCCTCGATGGAGAGCAGGGTCAGTCGGAGTGATGGGCTCGGGGCTGCGCCGGGGCCTTTTGGGAGCGGGGGTCTTGCGGAGACAAATGAGGCCTTCCACCGAGCCGCTCTGCGGGGGGCACGGCAGCCCCAGGTGGGCGGCAATCCGGGCCCTCCCATCCCTCCTCATCGTCGGCTCCCAGGCGTTGGTCCACGGTGGCTGGAAAAGTCACAACGGGATGTCTCCAGACGGAGCCC
>JAGPOW010003356.1:1026273-1041348 GCA_030014935.1 Caiman crocodilus | reverse complement strand
CGGGGCTGTGCCGCCCCCTCCGCCCCGCGCTCCCTGCCCGCCGAGGGATCGTGTGCATGCCGCTAATAGAGGAGGCTTAAAGGCAGGGCTGCAGGGCAGTTTCTCAGGGGCCTGGCCTGGACCTTTCCCCCCCCCCGGTTTGGTGGAAACGGGAGCATTCAGAGCCCTCTCAATAGGATAAGCCAGACAGACGCCTTCCCCCGCCTCAGCACAATGGAGCAAGCGCTGGGCTCGGATGGGAATTGCTGCTAAGCCAAGGGACAGAGAGAGAGAGAGAGAGGGACAAAGGCAGAGACGCAGGGAAGGGACAGGGACAGAGAGACGGGAGGGAGGCGGGAGCGATGGCCCTGACAGACCCCCACCCCCTGCAAACCCATCCCCTCGTGGAGCTCGTGTCCGCGCCCTCCGCTCCTGCAGCACGTTCCCCAACACGCTGCGTGCGCGGCGGCGTGCGACGCCTGCCTCGTTACCTGTCCCCAACGTGCCACACTTTGCTCCGCAGCGACTCCCAGGTCTGAACCCCAGCGGTCATCCCCCGTGCGTGGCACTTAATACGCCCGCTCCCACCTGCTTCCTCTCCCACCACCGCCCTTCAGGTGGGTGGGAGACCCTCCACGGAAGCGAGCACCCGCTGATCATTAACACCCTCTTTGTGGGTGGTCTGGTTGTCACCATTGCTAGGTTCAGCCCTCCGTGGTGCACACAGCAGCGGAGACAGCCCCCGGTCTAAGCTCGTACACCTGGGGCCGTTGCACCTCCCACGCGGTGCTGGGAGGACGCGGCAGATGGGACTGCTGTTCTGGCTTCCAGTGTTATCTTCCCCTACCGACGGGGTTCACACTAAGACTAGCAAGCATTGCACAGGATTGTCACAAGATCGAACCTGCCTTTGATGGTACAATAGACAGACAGTGACCCAAAGGAGTTTAACCCACATAGATTTCCACCCTAGCTCCAGAGACCTGGAGGCAGCCCGTTTACACCGCTCTTCTTTCTCCCAAAAGTAACAGGCCAAAACTGTCTGCCTGGTCACCTGCTCAGAGGTAACCTGGAGCAGCTTGACCGGTTAAAATGGCCTTACCCTGGATTTACACTGCGTGTCTGAGGATAGGGTCTCCGATCTAAGTGTGCCACTGTCTCTATTTCCACGCTCCCCAGTCCAGGCATCCCTAGGGCCTGCGACCTCCTCAGATACGATGCATCATCCTTCTGCTGATCTGCATGGGACACATGCCCTCCGAGGAAGAATAAAGGCTCGGCAAGGCGTGCTGATGGTGAATCCATCTGGAGCGTCCTTCTCTCTGCGTTCACCCTGAACCCAGAGCTGCCTCTCAAAGCGCCTGCTTTATTCGCAGTAAGCGATAGAGAGAGACAGGAACAAGATCGGCAATGAACACGCAGAGTGGCCGGTGATACACCGCAATCGGCAATGAGGAGCACAAAATGAAGATTTCAGCCAGTAAATACCCCCTGGCACCTTTTGCAGGAGCAGGGTCATCCATTGAGGTGGCCTGGACCCATTCGAGGTTATCACTAGACGAGGTGTTCCTCCTCCTTTCGCTCTCCTGCAGTCATGCTGCGTAGCGTTAAAAGCTGCTCTGTTCCACCCCAGAGGGTGGAAGACATTGTTTAGAGACTCCTTGGCACCTACCTGCCCCTTGTCTGTGTTACGAGAACATGTTTTATTTGTGCAATTACTCCTTCGTGCCACTATAATAAATTGTATTTGTATCTAAGAGGTAATTGCGTGTAATGGAGATGAATGATGATGCGATCCATCCTGATAAATCTATGCTGTCAGTTTTCCAGCTGCACTGAGGTCAAGCAGAAAATGCATGTGTTAGCTTTCCCCGTACCCTTCCAACGGGACACCTTAAAGACCTCTGCAACTCAGCTCATCTATCCAGCTGGGCGTGGGGGCACCTATGCACGTGCACAATGCTGTGTTCACCATCGTGCAGGAAGGGATAGGAAGGGGAAGCTTGCTGTTCTCTCGCTGATATTTGCTGGTTTTTGTCCCTGGGGTTTGGGAACGACAGGAGGAACAGCCAGACTCAAAAGCCAGAGAAGCAAAGTTAGCACATGATCAGATCTCAACCTCCCACAGGTTGCAGCTAAGGAGTCTTATCTCTGCCAAGACCTAGTTTCACATTAAATTGGCCGCATCTGTCTAATTCCCACTCCTTCCTTTGCAACTGGCTCCATGATCCGTGATCCCACGCTGTGACTGCCCTGGGCTGCAGTGCGACCCTGCCACGGCCCATTGACAGAAGCTGTAAGGCCGTGGTGACCTTTCCCAGCTCCGATGTGATGTGGTTTCTGATCAAGTCCAGAACGAGAAGTGGAGGAGATGGGAGAGCAGTGCACTGGGGCACACAGTGGGGAAGGGAGGGATGCGGAGAGGGGATGCGCTGCGTGCAACGGCCTGGGACTAGAGCAACAGCGCTACCCATCTTCTAGTTTCTCTGGCAGCAACAAGGTGCCTGTCTCAAGGCAAATACAAACCTTTAGAGCCAGATCCGTAGCAGGCTAACCTCACTGGCTTTCAGAGACCTGCACCACTCAATGGCATCTGAGAAGCCAGTCCCACCAGTTTCTGCCACCAGGAGCTTACAGGGTGAATCAGACCCTCTTGCACCTCTCTGCCTAGGGGGCTGTGGCACATATTGACATGTGCCCCCCATGCCACGTGCTACCTCTCTGCCTCCTGGGGTGCTCTGCCCCCTACTCAGGGGCAGAGAGGGCTTCATTTTGCCCCACCCAGCACCTTGCATCCTCATTCACACCTGTGCAAAAAACTCCACGGCTACTTAGTGCAGGGACTCGAAGCCAGGCGACATTGCACGGCGCTTTGCACAGGTGCAGAGCCCAGCACAAAGCATCAGCAGCATCTTCCTTGGCAGGGGGCCTGAGACCTTGATCTGCTAAGTGAACTGCTCTCAGGCACTTCGGTGATAAGGAGCGTTTAACATTCGAGGCTGGGAAGGGGAGTTTTCTTCACGTCACTGCTAACAGCCTGCTTCCCAAGCAGGAGGAGGAGGACGGGGGGAAGGGGACCTTGTAGACACGGAGCATCCATGAGATCCCAGACAGGCAGAAACCCTGCTCCTTCCACCCCTCCCCAGCCAGCCCCAGGAGCTTCCTCCGTGAAAAGAAAGCCGGTACCAAGGATAACATGCTTCGCATTCCAGGGCAGTCTCCAGGGGAATTGCGACTGATCCACATGAAAAATGCTCCACCACCCTGGAGGTCAGAGTGTCTGAAGGGAAAGTTTCCTAGTTTCCTTGCGGGAGAGCTCTGGGGCAGCCTGCTCTCCCAGAGGCAGGACAGCTCGGCCCCTGCCCGTGAGAAGACGGGTGTGAACGAGGGGGCACGCTCACCCCTTCTGGGAGTCTGTGCTGTGAGGAAGGGGGGCTTTGCAGTGAAGGCGCTGGTCTGGTTGTGGGATCAGACCCAACCAGGGTGTGGTGCATCACGTCAGGGTGCGAGGAGGGCACAGGGGAGCCCGCGGGGGGGTTTCGGGGTGTGCTCCTGATCAATGGGGTTTGCTTCAGATGCTTGGCCCACAGCGCCGTCATTGCAACACGCCTGCCCAGCACGCACGTCCAACAGGCTCGCGCGCAAAGGGGCTCCTTGCTGCAGCTGCCTTCATAAGACCCCCGCCTTCCTCACTCTTGTGTTGCCTGGGCCAGAGAAAGGTGGGGGGAGCGGGGAGAAATCGCTGCATTTTCCCTGCTTCACTTTGCTTCTCTGCTGCCAGGGCAAGGGGATAATGACCGTAAAAGCCCCATGCTTTGCATTCTCCATCTGCAAAGTCTGCGGGTTTCAGTCTTTTCTCTCCAACTCCGCTCCCCCGCCCCGCTCTATCACTCACACCTGCACAATTGGCAGCAGGAATAAAAAAAAAAACCCAACAAAAACCCAACACAAAAGAGCAGCTCTCAGCAGTCGGGCCGGCCCTGGGTGGTGCAGGCTGCCTTTGCCACCAGCCCCGGTCTGCATTCCTTTCCAAGGTCAGAGGCAGCCGTTTGTTTTCTTTGTAGTGACTTTGGTGCGAATGGAAAGCCCTTCATACCCCAGGCCTGAGCTGCGAGGACGGCAGGAGGAAGGGATTGGGGTTCTGTGATCTTCAGAGCCAAATGGATGTAGCGTATGACTGTTTCAGGGCCGGATTTCTGTAACAGGTCTGTGCAAAGCTCTCGTGCTAGTAAAACAGGCAGAGCTCCGACTCTAGCAGGAGGTTCAAACCAAACCTGGGCTCTGCGGCTTCTGGGGTTTCCCTTCCTGATGTATGAAACTGTTCCCAGTGCAAAGGGCTGGGGTCCTGTCTCACGGGAAGCAGGAGTGCCCTCAACGCAGTTTGAAATCTGGAGCTGCCAGGTATAAATCGGAGGCGACTCGCCTCGGTTATGCCGGTGCACAACCGACGCAAGCGGGAAGAGAGTCCGGAAGCAACAAAAGTCACTTCTGTTTTACACCGGGGTAGCTGGGATCAGAAAACGCCCAGCCGAGTCCCGAGCCCCTGACTCTCAGTGCTTACACCACACCACCCCGCCACGAAACCTTTCACAGAAGGAGCCAGGCTAGAAGCAGTGAAGCCTTCCTGTCTGGGAAAAAGTTGGATAGTGATAACCAAGCAGCTGTGGATAGATCAATAGATAGATATGATCAATGCAATTTTCCTCCTGCACATGCTGGAACTACTTTACGGCACCATCAGTAGCCATCACCACCCCGAGACTCGTAAGAATAAACCCATTCTCAGCTGCGAATGATGAGGCTATTCCCAAACCCCGTCCGCAGCTAGAAACTCCCAGGCCCAAATCCCTGCAAACCCCGTTGCTTGAGGGCCGCTTGGGGCTGGTGTCCCAGAATTTATGGCGCACTGGCTTGTGCATGCACACGCCCACTCACACACGCACAGGCTGCCTTGTACGTGGCTAACACACCAGGGCAGACGGCTGTGGGGGTCAAAGCAGGGCTTGGCCGCCTCGCTGCACTTCGGAAAAAGAAAGGCCTTGCAGACGAAACAATCGTGCGGGCCCTGCAGCCCCAAGTGACTCATTAAAAGTGCCAGGGGCACGGGGCTCTCGCACACTCCCTCAGCCAGGGGGTGGGCAGCACCGTCGTCTTGCTCTCTCGCTCCACGGCCGATGCTCCCGATTACAGCAGGGCTTTCTGGGGCATTAGCCAGGACCATGCCTCATTCTCCGAGTGGATCGCCCAGCACAAAAGGCATGTCAGAGCACATCAGCAGAAGTAGCTCCTGGAACTCGGTGTTTGGACAAGGCAGAGGCCTGCGCGTGCCGGCTCTTAGAAACGCACCGTCCTGCCGCCGGCGCAGGGACAGCTGGACCCACGGGCCGTGGCACCCACTGCCAGCAGCAGCAGGTCCCGCTCGCCGTGCAGGCGTGAGCGTGCCTGTGCTGAGAGCAGAGGCCTCCTGCCACCGGCTGCTGCCTCCTGCCAGTCTGTCCTGGGCATTATCCCTTGGCACGGGAGCCTCCCAGTACCTCCAGCCTATGCCCCCACGTGGCACTACCTACGGTGATGGAGGGCAGTGAGGTTACCCCTGCTTTACCATGGGGCACTGAGGCACACAGACACTAAGTGACTTGCCCAAGGACACGCAGGGCGTCTGTGGCAGAGCTGATGCCCAGGCCCCAAATCCTGCCTGAGGGCTTTGCCCACTGTGACCATGCTCCTTTTCTTTCCTACCTGCTGTCCTGACCCAAAACCCTTCAAAAAACTGAAGAAAGTGGCTGGTTTCTCTGCCGGAGAGAGGGGATGGCTTGGAAGTCAAAGCGTGAGGTCAGACAAAGGCAGGCATCAGGGGGCAAGGAGCCTGAATATGGGTAATTCAGTCCTCGAAGGGAGACAAACCATCTCTGATTTCCACCCCATGACTGTTAACTCCTTGTAATTCATACCCCTGTCTCCGAGACAGGAAATGATGCCCATCGGGGGCCTAATTCTTCTCTCCGTTACACCAGCGGACATCAGGAGTACGTGCACTGACAGCCGTCGAGTCGCACTCGTGCGAAACCCGTGTGTGCAAGAAGAGAAATCAGGCCCATTGCGAGGGCAAACCTCTGGAGCAGCCAGGCGCTGGCGGACGCCGTCGGCTGCCTCGGGGGAGTTGTGCTTCGCCCGGTTTGCACGTCCAGGCACGACGCGCGAGTCGGACGTGCCGGCAGGGGACGGGAGGGAGAAGGGCTCTTGGGGGCGGTGTGAGGAGCAGACCAGTCATCCTTGTGTTGCTCCACACGCCGCTCGGGTCCTTTCATAGGAATGGGGCAAGCCCGCGTGCTCAGACGCCCACGTGTAGGCAGCCGAAGAGGGACTCAGACAGAGGGAGGCACGGCGCCTACTCTCCATCCTCCCCCGATGCACGCGGTGCTGTGTATGGGTGGCTTCTGCTTTGCGACGCCCATCTGATTAGGGTCCTGTGACTCGGGCACCAGAGAGGCAGGATGAAACAGCTGGAGAGAAGCCAGATGTACGGGGACGGCACTTTGACATAGGGCTGACTAAGCTTCAGAGGACAGGCGAGCCGCGTCCGCTCCAAAGGGGAAGGAGGATTGCAGAAGGCAGCATCTCTATACTGCGAAATCTAGGGCTGGAAAACGCCTCGGCACCATCTTCACGCGCCCAAGGGGCTTGTCAGCCGCAAACCCGCCTCCCACCCCCACACCGTCACACCGAGAAACAGCCGCCCCTGGGAGCCTGCTGCATGCGGGCTCTTTGTTTCACACGGACACCGCCTGTGCTTCCCCACCGCCTGACGTGAATTGTAAGCCAAGAGGGCGAGCAGCCCCAACTTGTCCTTTCGAGAGGCCGATCGGGGCAGGGAGCGCTTGTCGTGCCTCTGCAGGCCGCGGCTCGCTGCCAGCCAGCCCGCCGGCACTGTGCGCCCAGCGCAGAACCGGCTTTGTTTGTTTATTCAAATGCCTAAAATAATACGTGGATTTGGGTGCCGGAGCTCACACGTGGCAGCTGAAAGCAACAGCCATGGAAAATTACAGTGGCATTCGCCAGCAAAGACCCTCCCCAAACATCTGCTCCCCACCCCTTCTGTACACCCAGCTCCACCCGGAGAAGGCGGCATGCGCCTGGCAGCGTGCAGCCAGCTCCCGCTCAGCGAGGTCCGCAGCTGCACAGCCTTTACTGATACCCACGCCATGCCCTGTGCTTTGCAAATCTAGTTACTGAATTTAGTGCTTAGATGCTACCGGGAGGGGATCATTCTCATCCCCTTTCCACTTAAAACCAGGAGCTACTGGCTCAGATGCTTTGGGGAGGATTTGGAAATGGCTTCTTCCGAGACGATGCCTCGCTCGGTTTTGTACAAGCTGAGTGAAGTGGGCTGAGAGCTGCGCCTACCAAGTTGCACCCAGCTGAGCAACCCACCGAAATGGACTCTCGAAGGATCCGGCTCCTATTCTTTCTCATGACAAATGTAATAATTTAATTGCACATTTAAAAGTAAACTTGAGTCTGGGTGGGGGGAGGGAGAAAAAAGCTTGTGGAAGAAAATAAAGAGGAATTTAATTAAGGGCAATGCCAGGAATGTCTCCACCACAATAAAGATAAGGAGGATCAATTGCTTCTTCCTAGGATCAAAGCAGATTACAGGCTGGGGGGAGACTGTTATTGTCAAGGGAGTACAAAGTGCACTGGAGAGAGGGAGGGAAAGTCACCGGAGAGGAATAGAAAGAGAAAGAGCACATGGGTGAAAGCGGGGCAGGGGGGCGGGAGACAGCTAGGTAAGATTAGAGAAATAATTGATCGCATCCCACTGTCAGCACCAGGGATCACGCAGGACTGCAGGTGAGGTGGAGTGCAGGGGACCAGGCTGTATCGCCCGGCATCCATCATGACCCCCCCTTCCTGGCTCTCCCTGGCTTTTGCAGCGACGTGCGGAGGGAAGAGCTCTTCCAGAGTCGGGCCTTTTCTCTTGTTAAAAATGCACCAGCTGAAAGGGATTTAGCTAAACCAGGGCAAAACACAGTGTGGGCACCCAGCGTGCGACTGAAACCGGGCTTGGATCTGCGGAACAGAAGGAACCGCCGGGACTGGTCTGGGGTTGTCTGTATGCCGTTGTCGCCTCCATTGCAGCAGAAGCGCTATTGTGCCAGGGTCCCCGGGGTGGGCACAGCTCTGCCAGCGGGAGATTTTCTGCTACCAGAGTGACATGAATTTCCTTAAGTGATAAAAGCCCTGCCAGCGGAGCCGCCTCCACCCTGGGAGCTGCACCCGCCCCGGGCCCTGATCTTTTTACACCCTGTTCCTTGCCCTGACTTTGTGCTGACACACAGAGACATCTATTTAACTAGAAGTGGGATCGTAACTGATGTAATTATATGGGTGGAATAGAGCATGTGGGCTGATCCTGGCTCAGCTTGTCTCACTTTGTAACCTGAAGCTAACCCGACTGATGCTGATCTTCAGCTCACTTCGATTTAGCGATCTTCCAAGCCGGTTCAGCTCGCTCAGTACACAAGGTGCCCGTAGGTCTAGGGCCCGGCCTCGTCATGCTAAGTCAGTTAGGTGCGAGTGAAATCGAAAAAGGATCCATATTGCATTATGAACTAAATGATTTAAAAACCTTCGAAATGGCTTTTTAAAACTGCTGGTGCAGTTGCAAAGACAGACGAGACCTCATTTTGATGCCCGGCCAAGGGTTCACTTGAAAGCAAGGCTGCTTGGAAGCTGCCGGGGACTGAGCTTTTCCCTTCATTAGACACTACATCGTGGAGTCGGAAGGGACTGACCCGGCAGCAAGCCACACGGGAGTAAAGAGGCCCGGAGTGTACCACAGGCAGTGAGACATTGTGGTCATGGCAGAGTCTTCCAGCGGTAGAAGTAGGCGCCCCGTTGCTTGGGGTGCTTAGGGCTACACGGAGCGAAGCTCTCCGAAGCACAGCAATGTGATGGGCAGAGTCTGGCCTGCACCTGGCAGGGGATGTGCATTGCTTTTTTTAATCTTAAGGAGGCTCCAGATCAGTCTGGGAAAGGTGCTGAGCAGAAGGTCTGTGGCGATGCAGGTTTAGGAGTAAAGCGCAAGAGAGCAGGTACAATGAGCCTCCTGTTCAACGGCTCTCCGGATGGCTCGTTCCCGCGGCGCATCGGCAACGGCAAGCAAAGCATCGTGGGGCTCGTTTTCCATCCACTGGGAAGACTGGGAAATTTTTGCAGAAGGGTTTCCTTAGAGACCTCTGGGGCTCCAAAGCGGGTTGGGATATCCAGACCCCCGACCCGCCTGGAGCGGGCTTTCAGATGGTGCCTTGCAGGCCTGCTCGGACGCAGCGGTGCATCAGACGTGGTGCTCCCTGGAGACGGGGGATGCGGTGGTGAGATTAGGAACTCGGTCCAAACCCTAATGTGATTACAAACGGTGTTTAATTACGAGGTACGGCTTCCATTCGTTACACAGCACACTGGAGCCAGGACAGAGAGAAGAGCGGCGAGGGCAGGGGAGACATGGCATGGACCGGGGGCACTCACGCTCGCGTGGGTCCCCTCAGCTTGCCTTCGTCCATGGGAGAAAGCAGGTAGACAGGACACCTGGATGCATGTGGGAGGCTCGTGTCCACCGCGTCTTCAAGCTCTTGTGAAGACGTTACAGTGAGCCAGCTGCCAGCTCAGCGCTAGGAGGTCCCGGTTCTCTGCTGCCGGCACCGGGCAAAGCTCTGCTGCCATCAGGACAACTCTTTGCATGGGAAGAGGCTTTGGCCCCACACAGGCTAGGAAAAGCACCTTTCAGAGAGCTGGGTGCCTCAGGGGAGCGATGAAGCTCCTGGAGAGAGGTGACTGAGTGGTGTTTTCACTGGTGACATGATATTATTATTACTACTACTAAAGCTGCGTGCAGAGGCCAGCCACGAACGGGGCCCTTTTATGCTGTACAAGCCCACAGAGCATGTACGTCGCGCGAGACCCCAGCCCGGGACGTGGCAGGCCGAGCTCCACAAGCCGATGGAGGCTGAGATTCCCAAGAGGTGGCAGAGACCCTCGAAGAGGCACTAGCCGTTCGCCCCAAGGATGGAGCTCGCCAATTTGGGGCAAGGTGCTCCCCGTATTGGGGTTGGGGGCCAGGATCTGACCAGCGCTTCGCTGACAGCAGCGTTTCTTTTTAAACCTTCCCCTTGGTTCTTTTTTTAGGCAGCCAGGCAAGGCCGATAATGATTTTCCTTCCCCAGCACAATGATCTCCAGCACTGGTGCTTCAAGCATCCCAGCTGGCAATCTCGAGCCCTGTGTCCTGTCCAGCTGATGAGCAACTGGGATGGGATCAGGCCCGAGTGTGGCCAAGACTTCTCTGTGTGCACCGGTAATGCAGTTTCCCTCCTTTCCTTCTCACTATTGCAAACAGAGCTAAAGGAAAGACTTGTGCATTTTAGGATTTGCTAGACCAGGCATGAGGGTTTGGATGCTGTCCCCTTGGCAAGCTGTCTTCAGCTCCGCTTTACATATAGAAATGGAGCTGTTTTGACTAGTGCTGGTGAGGGAGAGGTATTCCCGGGTGAGAGCAATCAGACTAACTCCTGGTCTGGCCACGGCCAATGGACGTGAATGAGACTGGGATTAGTGCTCTCAGCCCCCCCCGGGGAGGGCTGCAAACGCACTGAACCGCAGCGGGATTTGTGGGACAAACAGATAGCTCCGGCCCTTTTTATGGAGCCCAAATATGTGCCGCCTTCACAGTTGGTGCTTCCCTTCCCGCCCTCCCTACCACGCGCGCGCGCTGCTCCCGTCGCCCCCCAGATGTGACGGGAACCAGCTGTTCTGACAGAGGCTGGAAGAGTTGGGAGAAGCCGCTTTCCCGCGCCAAGCTCACAATCGGAGCTACTTTATCGTGGACCACCTTTAAAATAAAGCCAGGGTGCCCTTCTAATTGAGATGGCTCTGTGACGTTACGGGCTTCGCAGAGGGTGGGTGAAATCCTCTGGCTGACATAGCGCAGGAGGTCAGGATAGATGGCTAGAGGGGCCTTTCCTGGCCTTCAAACCTATGACTCTCGCCTTCCTGTCTGCAGAGGGTAAAAGGGAAAGACGGCAGGACACACCTCATGTTCCCCGGAGAAGGCTACGGCAGTCTGAAATGTGAAGGGGAGCTCCATGCACCTCCATGCCCAGGAGCAGCAGGGGAAGTGCTGCCTGCCCGTGGCTGGCAGAAGGAGGACGGGGAGCTCCCAGGTCCCCCAGATTCCTTCCTTCTGCCTCTAGCATCCACACAGAAGAGACACGGGCCCTTGGGAGAGTGGCCCAGAGCGAGGGGTTGTCTAAATGCAGCAGACCGGACACTCCCGATGGACGTAGCATGCTTATTCCACCTTGAGCTGCGACTCCTCTCCTCTTTACGAAACCGTTCTCCTCCCCCTCCTCTGACAGACTTCCACGTCCCCTCCTGCAGAGCCCATTTTCATTGCTGGGGTAACCAACTTGACCGCCATGAAACACCAGAGATGAACTTCATCCTCCGCATTTGGAGCCCAAGCAGACTAAGGTGCACTGCTTCTTTCCCAGTGTCCCCCGATTTCCAGCTTCTTATTGCGATCGCTTGATCCCTAGTGTCCAAAGGGGTGCTGCTGGCCAAGGCCCAGACGCTGGGTAGAAAGGGGCAGAGCCTCAGGAAGAGCTGTCTGGGGTGAGCCTCAGGCAGGCCACTTACTAGCCCTGGCTATTCTCTTGCTGGAGCACTTAGTTTTTATTACAACTTGCTGAAAGTCTGCCCTGTGGCAAGGGCGGATGCGGCTCCCCTGGGAGACCGGGTGACCGGTGTGGAGGTCAAGTCATGACAAAGCCCTGACTCAGCCACCCCGGGGGCATATTGTGCGCGGCCTCTTGCAACATTTCCGTCTTCATCCTCCTCTCTCTCCAGGTGACCTCACCACCACGATCTTATCAGCTTTCTCCAGCTATCTGGACCTGCGCGTGGGGGATGACCTCACTGAAGTCCATGAAAATATGAAAGCTGGGGCGAGGAAGAGAGGGAGAAACAAAGCAGGCCCCTCTGTCTCTGAAGCTGAAAGTAGTCAAACAACCCAGCACGCAAGGGAGCCCAGTGACGGGTGATCGCTGGGGCAGAAAACGACGAGTGACAGCAGCCGGAGTCAGCACAGGTGGGGCCCTGGGCTGCAAGGGGAGCTGCAGCTTTCACACCTAATCATTTGAGCGTGGCGGCGCAGGGGTGTGTGCACGTGGATGAACCGGTCTGATCTGCAGGGTCAAGCCCTGGAGGAGCGGGAGACTCAACCCTCTGGGTTTAGTCATTGTGGAGGTGGCAACCCGAGGCTGGGAAGCGCGTATAGACAAAGCCACGATCTGCCCTGAATCACCTGAAGTTCCCATGAGGTGACATTATAGGAAAAGGAGCCTGTTTCACAGAGTTGCAACACAGCTTGCACAATGTGCTGTCCGAGGGCCTGGGGCCGAGGGGCCGGACTCCTGGCTTCTGCGCCTGCCGCGGGAAGGGAGTTTTGGCTGCAGCTTGCCGCTGCAATCCAGCACTGCGCTTGTCTCGGGGAAGGAGGGCGGTCCCGTGATAGCAGCGGGGAGCTGAGATCCAGGCCTCCTGTTCAGCTCTGCCTTGGACACGCTGGCTTTGAGTGAGTCACTTAGGGACAGATCTAGACACATAACTTCTGTTAAAAGCTTGCTGAAATGGGAGTCCAAATTGCAGGCCTGTTATGCAGACAACCCTGCATCTGCATACAGGGCGAGGGACGGCCTCCGCAGCCCGTGCATGGGATTACCTGCTCGTAATGCACACCCACGGTAGGAAACACGGCCCTCCCCTAGGGCCTGGCTCCCTCCCAGAAGGAGCCAAGCCTGTGACCTGGCAAAGCAGCTGAGCTTGCTCTGGATGGGTGGTCCTAGCTCACAGGTCTGGCAGCCAGACAGCATTTGGGTGTGACACACATCCTGTGTGAAGTCAGTTCACGTCTCCGTTCCTGACAGGTGATGGCAGCTGGCAAGCCAGAGCCGTACGGCACGGGGCCGCTGCGCCTCGCACTCGTCAGCGGAGCAAGCCCGGCCGGCTCTCCGTTCTGCGCCGAGGGGTGCTCTGCCGGTTGCACGTCGCATTTTGTCCGCAGCTCAGATGTTTGAGAAATACAGGGGGTTTATGCCCATATGGCAGTTGTCCATGCGACCCTGCCTGGTCTCCGCAGAAGCTCAGAAAGGGACCGACTGCTGTAGGGAGGATGTGTTGGCAGGTCCACAGCATAACCGTTCGGCGCTGAGAGTAGTCGCTTAGCATCGCACCGGTTAAAGGGCGTCACAAGAACTACATCCATTTCTTTGCAGCTTCTTTAAGTACTCGGATACTTCAGGGTAGAGCAAACCCATGGACACAACTGTCCAAAATCTCTCCAGGGTTTTCTCCAGCAAGTCATCTCTGTGTGTACACACACACAGCAAACAGGGGCAGTTCTCACGTAGTACTTTCTGCCTAATCCTTCCCCCCTTGCCTTGGTCTTGGCCTGGTCAGAGACCTTCCTGAAGTCTCATTGTGTGCACGATGTCTCTCCCCACAACGGCAGCCATAGACGGACACAAATCTGGCATTCGTACACACAGACCTACCTCTAGATTTTGCTGCTTCCCACACTCTTGGAGCGTTCAGAAATCCTTCCCCTGTCCATTGGCCTTGCCTAACATATTATTTCTCTTTTAGTAATTATTGGAAAAAATAATAGTTAATGTCAATAAACCATTCCCTCTCTATACACACATTTATCTTAACACAATTTTCTACAGGGAGCAAAAATGCTGCATTTGGGTCTTCTGACCACAGCCCAGACACATTCTTAGGACTTCGAGAGATCCTATGACTGTTCTTCCAGACAGACAGCGTCATCCACCCTTAAGAAGGCCAGCCATGTAAACGCGGTCTGTCTCCTCCGATAGACAGCTGGCTCTCCTAGCACAGAAAACATCCAGGCACAGACAAATCCCGTCACAGAGAAGGAGCCGAGAGGTCATAGCCAGTGGGGGCAGCTGCCAGCATCCAGCGGGTGGGCTGGGAAGAGCAGGATTCCCGCAAGGCCAAGAGGTCTTCACGTGCTTGCTCGCTGTCCTCACCCGGGCTAAATGTGCTTCCGAGCAGGCTCTGCCCACCCGTTTTGCACGGGCTGCGTTACGAAGTGAGGGAGCAGGGCCCAGGACGCAACCCGGCTGGACTACAGAGGATGCCAAGTCGAGGAAGATAGATAGATAGATATATTTGCAAGTGTCTAGTTGGTCTAATAAAAGATACCCCTTCTGCCCCAAGAGTTTTGTCCACCTGTGCCTCTAGACTAACACAGCTACAACGAATACCAGCTCCCCAGCCAGACCCGGGGCTGAGAGAAGAGTACGGTCTGCATGGGTCACTCCTTCCTGGGCCTCCACCATGGCTGCCCATTGTGGGCGCCAAGCCCCCTGGACCCTTTCACATGGGTAAGGCCGTTGGTCAGTGGGCCAGGTCTGAGCAAGGTGAACGGCTCTGCAGCCCCTCATCCAGCCAGTCCTCCCCCAGAGACTGGGATCAAAGCACGCTCGAGCTCTGTTTTCTCTCCTTTCCGTAGCAGCTCCAGGCTGCAGCACTGCGCCACTGGAAGTGAGTGCTTTTATGTGGGGATTTCTCCTGCTCAGATCTACAGCAGACGGAGGATAATCAAGCGGGTGACACTGGAAGCGCCTTTAACAATATCAAGTTGAAAGCAGCACGCTTAAAGTTGTGACGTTCCTTTGGCCTATTAATTGTTTTGGCACGAAAATTTATCACACAAAGTCTTAGAAACACACTTGGCCCCGAGCCCGTGGCGTGTCAGCCGTACACAAAGTGCACGTCTGCTGAATTGGAAACCTGGGGAAGGAAGGAAGGAAGGAAGGAAGGAAGAGAAGACATCTGAAGGAAGGAGCAGGAGCTCCTACTCTTCAGTCACCACCACTTAAAAGACCACGGTGGTGAAAGAGATAAGTGCTGGGGCGTTTCTACAGTGTCCAAGGATGGAGACGACCCTTTTCCTCTGGGCATTTGGGGGGCGGCATCCCGGAGAAGCTGCTCCTAAAAGCAACAGGTTGGTCTG
>JAGPOW010003356.1:997836-1017309 GCA_030014935.1 Caiman crocodilus | reverse complement strand
CACCCTTAGCCCTCTGCCCAGCTCTGCGCACTCCTCATGCGCCCGTCGGTGCATCGCTGATGTGTTCTGTGTCTCGCTTCCCTTCTGTAGGGTGAAACGCCACCCAGCTGCCTCGCAGGGATGGGTAGGGCCCAGCTGCAAAGTCCTGGGCAAGGGGGTGTGCTGGAAAACCCATGTATTGATAATGACCAGGCAGCAGCCCAAGGGCAGGAGGAGAAGGAGCTGGTACCTGCAGAAGAAAACCTACCTGCAGCCTAAGGATCTTGCTGTATGTCCCTGGAGGGTCGTCTAAAACAAGAGAGCAGGGATGACATGGAGTTGGGGAGGGGCACCGGGAAGGGCGCGGTGATGGAGATTACCTGCGAGAATGCCCCAAACAGCCACGCGCGGAGGCAGAGGGTCCCGAGCGCATTCCCTGCCTCGAAGCCCAGCACCTTGCCGCGGCACCCCTGAGCCCCTCTGCGCCCAGGTCTCTGCCCTCAGCCTCCCTCTCCGGCTCAAGGTTTTACCGCTTGCTTTCAGCTCTGAAGGTCCCTGCTTCCATCAGCGATGCGCTGGCCAAGAACATAGCGGTTCCCTGCCCACACGTGCTATCGGTCCTGCCAAACAGGGGAGCAGGTGTAGGCCCTGGCTACGGAGCTTGGCATAGATGAATGGACTGCTTCTCAGCGCCAACTCTGCAGTGCTCAGAGATCAGGGGCATCGTGGGCACGAACGCGCTGCTCACGGGAACCCGATGCTGGTCAGAGCCCTTTGCCCCACGTTGCCATCCTGGACTTATTGGCACCCAGAGGCCACGGTGAGGGTCCGCCCGCTCTATTTGCCTCAGTAGAGTGCAAATGAATGGGGAAAGGCAATCTGCCCCACACAGGTTTCATCTCACTGGGATGGGACAAGCACGGAGATACTGCACGAGCTGCTGCATTGAATGGCAGCCCGCCCCGTTGGAAGGAAGAGGTGCAATGAGCCCCTGGGCTAGCAGCTGGCTGCGCTCCTGCCATGAAGACACCCTGGGCTTGACGCTGCCCATTGTCCCAGAGCAGCGTGACTGTCACAGAAAAACGCTCCGGTGAACGTACGCATTGTCCGCAGCCCCCGGCTGCCGAGTTAAACACGCAGAGCAGCAGGAACCGCTCCTCCCTTCCCTTCCGCTACATGCAGAGGGTGCTGGGGACCATCCAGAGGGTGCTGAGACTTTGCGCTTTATAAGCTGGACGTCCTCAAAAAGACTTTAAAGTGGTCCCAAGTTTCTTAATGGAGCTGGAAGCATGCAGGGAATTCTCTGCTGGGGGTAGGTTGCACATTGCCCTCGTTAATTTTATCTGAAACTGGACAAGGCGTGGAGGGGGGGGGGGGAAATTCCAGGCATTCATTTCTTTCTTCCTCTCCTTTCATTTCTCCTCCTGTTTAATGGCGAGCTGTGGGGTAAAGGGCGGGGGAAGGAGCTCCACAAGGGCCTTTATGAACCCAAGCGGGAAGGAGGAGAAATGTCACAGTGCTTTATAGGCTCATAAAACCAGCCTCAATGCAGCAGTGGGAGCAGCCGCACAATGGAGCACAGAAGGACAAAGGGAATAAGGGGCTTGCCATTGACGCTCGCTTTGCAAAGGACGCCGATTGGCCAAGGCGGCCTTCGCCAGCACAAAGCCTTTGCAGACCCAAACGGAGAAGAGATGGCTGCTACCTACAGCTTCGGTCCCCAGGGCGAAGGCCTGGCTGCCCGCACCCCACCCCAGCAAAGGGATGCTCCTTGGATTAAGCTAGTGGGTCTCAATCCTTCCCAACTGGAGGACCCTTGGAAAGTGCCAGCTCTTAGTTTTCACTCTTCTTCCCAGGGCAGAAAAAGAAGAGAGCAGTTGTTCCGTTGCAAAGAGCCCAGAAATCCCGGCGATGGATTTCTGCTCGAAATCTCTGGGTTTGCCTGGCGAAGCACGTTTGCACCCCTAGCAGTGCTAACATTGCATGTGGCACCCTTGAAAGGGCCTCGGGGCACCCTGGGTGAGAATGACTGGGGTAAGCCCGTTAGAAAGATGATGGGGTGAATGCGGAAGCCCGGGCTGGAAAGCTGGACTGCCCTCCGAGACGGAGAAATTGGAGCAGAAGGGAAGGAGGGAGGGAGGAATTCAAGGGGCTAAATGAATTTGGGTGTCGTCAGCGCTTGCAGCCCACCGTCACCCGCTCCCCTTGGGATTTCTGTTCTGTTTGTTCCTCTTCCTTTCAAAGAGGCTCTTTTATATGGCCACAGCACAACGCCAGCTCCAAGGAGCCAGGCAGACATTTCAACTGCTGCCAGGAGCTTCTGCAACCACCTCCGTCACGCTCTTCCTGACCTAGGCTGGGCCAGACAGCGTGCGCTTGTGCATCTGCAACGGGTCTTCTGTTTGCCTTTTGGGAGAGTCAACTGCTTCCAGACAACTTAATGCAAGCAGGGCTTTGAAAACAGTGGCTCTTGCCAAGAATAAAACAACGGAGCACCGTCACCCTCACCCCTCTCCCGTCAAAGCCAGGGGAAAGATGCTACTTTCCTGCAGCGTGGATGCTGTTTTGAAAGATGTGCACTGCATATGCACACGTATGGGCGGCTGGGAACCCTAAGAAGTCCCCAAAGCTTAGGTTGCGGAGAAGAGGGGGAAAAGACAAGACCTCCTTGCTCCTGAATGCAGCAGCTAGAGCTTGTCAGACAGCTCCAGGCCCGCTGCTCAGCAGGGCTGGCACCGAGGAGGGGCAGTACTATCCAGCACCAGCAGCTGCTCCAAAGCCAGGCTAGGGAAGGAGGGATGAGGAGTAGCTGCAGTGCCCTTAGGAGGGAGGTTTGGCTCAGAGCAGAGCCCACGTTGCACAAGGAGCAGACTTATTCTTATCCTCCAATGGCCTGAGGATGGACTAGAGATCAAGTCTAGGCAGGGCAGAAAGGGAACCAAATCCTTCTATTGTGGCAAGGGCACTTGCCGCCTCAACGCTGCCTAGACAGAGGCAAGCCTGGAGGGAGACAATAATCCCTTCTGTACTGCACCAAGCTTTCAGAAGTCTTAGTGCACCGTGCCCTCTCGGATGCTGGCGCGTGATCAAACCTATTGCCCTCAACCTCCCACCCAAGCGGCTACCCGGCACATCCTATTAACGGCACATACTGCCTGCTGCAAGCTCCAGCTGCTTGCATTCAATGGCGGTGTGGGGAGGTGCTCTGCATGCTCTTTGCATGGGAGAGGCTGAGTCTAGGGGTAGTTTTCCACACCTGGACATGTGCCTTCTTGGCGCAGAGGCAGGGCGTGTTCTCCGCCACATCCTTTACCTCCGTCGTGTGCTAGAGGCAACACCTGAGGATTTCAAGCTGCAGAAGAGAAGCTTAAGCGCAACGGGCAGGAGACAGAAATGAACATTCCCATAAGCTTTGGTTTAGTCCATACTTACTTGGCAGTGGCCACTCACTCCTTTCCCCTCCAGGATGAGAGCCACATGGATTAAAGCCTCAGTCAAGAGGGAAGTCAGGGGCAGAGGGGCCATGACCAGGTGCAAGACAGACTCGACCCTGCCAGGTCAGACTTGCCTTCTATGTCTGGGGGTGAAAAGCTACCACCAGGCTCAGCCCAAAGTCATTCATGCAGGTGCAAGGGCCTCTAATGTTCCCTGAGTGCCATTCCAAGCATCCACAAAAAGAGATACATCCCCTAGGCTCAAGCCTGCAGCCAGAGAGTGGGGACCAGCCTCACTGGGGTGGCTAGGGCCAGATGCTAAAGGGAAGGTCTCTACTAGAGATCTAGTTTCTTTCATTAGGTTTGGTCTTTCTGCCTCCTCCCGACCATCAGCCTCTGTCTTAGCTGAGACCCACTTCACCTTCACATGATGCTTGACCCATGGGGTTCACAGCAGTAAAGGAAAGGAAGGCAAGTTGCGTGCAATACGCCTCCGTGCACAGCTGGCTCCCCCTCCCCACACGAGACACCACCACAGACCGAGGAGCTTGGCCCTGGTGCCAAGGAGGGAGCCGAGGGGCACAGAGTACGAAAGGAGCCTCCATGCAGTCCAGGCGTCGAGTTGCTTCTCAGAAGAAAGCTTCCGATCTGGCAGGCAGCGCCGGCTCAACGAAGCAGCATTAACGCCAGGCGACAGCTGCCCAGCGGATCCCTTTTAGCCTTTCCACATCGCCCATCTCCCGCGCGTGCCGACGGACACATGCACACAGCTTAAACGGCTCGGGTCTACTCTTTGCTTTTGAATTTAATGAATTTCTCTGGACCACATGGTGGGAAATAGGGAGGAGATACACAGCTGCAGAAAGGGCTGAGAAGACACAACCAGATTGTACAAGGAAACCTGGACTCTGAAGTATCGCAAGAGGATGCAACTAAGGATTGCTTTTCTCCTTAGAAAAGAGCTCCCCTGCCATGCATACAGACCAGAATAGATCCAGTGACACTTGTACAAAAGCCATGAGGAGACATAATAAATACAAGTTATTTCCCCAGCACAAAGCGTCAAAATACCAAGTATATTCCCTCCCCACCCCCACGTTGTTCCAATCTCTCTCAGCTGGCAGCGGGAATAAATGCCCGTTTGAGGTGCCCAGATGACAGGCTCCATCAGAGACGGGGCTGGGCTTGGCCGGAGTGCGCGGAGGGAGCTGACGGAGGAGTCGGGTACGTAACTCCATCAAGTCTGCAAATCAGCGCCTTGGCTGCTCCAGGCAGAGACACTGTCCAGCAGCTGGTGCTGCCTCCGAAAAGGCCCTGGAGAGGCAGGGAGGAAGAGAAACCGGTCCCATGGCAAGCAGCAGCGGTTTCACACTTGTACAGAGGTCTGAGCCGCTGCCAGACCAGTCTGTAATACCTCGAAGAGCGGGGAGGCCGCAGCCTTCAGCCTAGGACAAGATTTTCTCATCCGTCACAGCTGCCTGCCCGGGTGGGAGAGGGTAGCGTTACGGCTGCCCAGCTCCGAGATGAAAGCGAAGGTGTGCATTGCTCCAGTTCAGGCGTCTCTCAGAACAGGGAAGGGGGAGATACGTTGGGCTCGGGCTGAGAGAGACTTCGCCCACGCCCAGGTCTCGGTCTAGGCCCAGGCAGGCCATCGCGTCCAGCTGAGACCGCTCCCCGCGGGTTCCTCCCCTGCCACCACTCCTCCCACTGGGAAATGCTGCTCTTGCTCCAGCCCATCACTTGGACAGTGCAATACTAGAGCCTCAAGCCACCCCCATGTCTTCCTTGAGATGAAGTCTAAGTTGTGGGGAGGGGAAGAGTCCAGGAGAGTTGCCAGAGCCAGGGGTGTACCAGTTATCCCTTCCCTGTACCGCTCTGCCCAGCTCTCTCTGGGCAAATGCGCCGCTCCCTTGATGCCTCGCTGCAACAGCAGTCTGGTTTCCCCCTCTGAAAATTGCAGCCCTCCCTCACTCAGCGTCTCCCACAGCTGGAGATGGGCACTTGCTCCGACTCCCTACTGCTCATTGCACTTGCCTTGTTGCTCTACATCCCCTCCCCTGCAAGCAAGGGTCGTTTCCTCCAAAACCCACGTCTGTCCGTACCCTGTTACACCGCAGGGAGCTGCCAGGCTCTTTGCCAAGCCGACTTCCCACGCACCTTCCGCAAGGATGCAAATAAATACTTTGAGAGTGTCGCAGCAGCACTTCCAACCCACACCCCCCTACTCGGAGGAGAACGAGACAGTCCCCTCCTCCGCAGAGGGGAAATAAAGAGTCCCATTCCCGTGGAGGGGAATCTATGGCAAGCGTCAGGCTCAGAGCTCGCAGGGAGGATGCAGGGGAGCTCAGCTGAGCTTCATGCTGATGCCCACAGCCTGCTTGTAGACCTCGGTGACGTTCTCACAGTCCGCCAAGGAGAAGCAGCTTTCCCCGAGGGGGCTCTGGCAGTGCGTCACCGTCCAGCGGCGCAGTCTGTGCCCCGACTCCTCCGCCGTCTCCTCCAGCCGGAGGAGGTTGTCCACAGAGACGCAGCCACGCATGCTGCCGCCACTGTCCGGCATCCTGTCAGGCAGGTCCAGCTGGTCAAAGGACTCCGTGGAGAGGATGCTGTCCTCGCTCACGGCGCTGGATGGGTGGGCTCGGGACCCCAGCGGGAGCTTGGGAAGAGGTGCCTCACTGAAGGACCCAAAGGCCTTGATGAGGCGGCTGTCTGGCTCCGTGCCACAGGAGGAGTATTTCCCGTTGTGCTTCAGGATACCCTTCCTCCGCAGGGGCAGGCCCTCGGGGTTACGGCCAGGAGAGGGGCTGCTGAAGACCTCAGCATTGAGGTCCAAGGCCTCCGAGTCCAAGACCTCCTCCGATTCACAGTGCTCTGGGGAAGAGTAATACCCAGATTCACGTTTCTGGGATTTCTTGAGGATTCCCTTCTTGGGCACCGGTGCAGGTGCACCACCGTCCACGCTGCAGGCAAGTGTCCTGGAGGACAGGATATGGACCAGGTCTGCGGTCTGCATCTCGCCTTCTTCGCTCCTTGCATCATCAGCCACTGGTTGAGGGGTGGGGGCCTGGGCCTTCTGGTCACAGGCACCCCTTTTCTTCAGGATCCCCTTCGGCCGCTTCAGGATGGACTTGGAGGGGTTGTCGGGGACGGCAGCCACTTCCTGCAGCGCATGGGAGACGTCGTTCTCCTTCTTGGACTTCTTGAGCGAGCGCTGCCTCTCCAGCGTGACGCCAGGGATGTGCTGCTTGAAGAAGGAGCGCACCTTGGAGCTGTTCTCGAGCAAAGGCCGGGAGGAGCGCCGGAGCCAGTCTGCCACCGTGGCCAGCGGGGACTCGTTCTCCCGCAGCGACTCCTGCTCCCCGATGGGCACCTTGTAGCCCCAGTTCACCCACCAGTGGCTAGCGATGTCCTCAATGGTGGCTCTGCGCTCTGGGTTCACCATTAGCATCCATCGGATCAGGCCGCTGGCATCTAGAACGTGGAGCAAGATTCCTCAGAGCCGCGCAGTAAAATGCAGGGGTTGGAGGGGAGAGGATAAGCAGCTCCGAGGTAGCATACTGGCGCACGGCTTACCCGATAGCTTGGTGGGCTCTCTGTAGTCCCCGCTGGTGATCTGCTTGACCAGGGTCTTGTAGTCTTGTCCATCAAAAGGCATCGTTCCATGCACCAAGATGTAGAGGAGAACGCCAAGGGACCAGCTGTCAACCTGCCACGCAGACAACCCTTTGTTTAGGCCCGTTAGCATCGGCAGGGTTCGACCACAAAGCCCTCTGCCGAGCTGACCCCTGAAGGGCTCTTGGGCGAGCGAGCATCTCCAGCAGCCGCTGGCTGCCTCACCAGGAGCCCGCGGGTGCTACCAGGGCACAAAGGAACCGCTGCGTAGCACAAGCTCCTGAGAAAGTTAGTACAAGACAACGCTCTTGGGCAGACTGTGCCTTGCCCAGTTTGCCCACTGGGATGTGCCCAGTAGATTTGTAGGCCGAGTGCCACGTCAGGGAAGGAGACCGGTGAGCTGAAAGCCAGCATCCTGTGCTGCCAGCGGAGCATGACGCTTGGTCGTCTCAGTCCCCCAGCCCACAATTCAGCTCGGAGAGAAATGCAACCTGAGGAAAGCCCTGCATTAGTAGCAATGCAACTGAGCCAGGAGCCGGTAGGCCCTCTCCCCACTTCCAGCACAGAAAGGCATGACCACAGCTGGACCCTCGAGCTGCTCCAGATGTGGAAAAGGAAGGCTTACCTCTGGTCCTTTATACGGCCGCCCATTGACGATTTCAGGGGATGCGTACAGAGGGCTGCCACAGAAGGTCTGCAGGAATTTGTCTTGCTGGTAGACGTTAGACAGACCAAAGTCTGCTATCTGGGGAGAAGCAAGTGGGTGTTCATTAGGGACCTGTAAAGCCAAGGTCATCCAAGACTACAGAAGCCCAATGCCCGTTCTAAGGTGGACCCTAGGTTTCGAGGGGGGGGTGGGGGTGGGTCACGTCAATCCTGGAGCACTTTGCCCCTTTCAGCTGGGCACAGGAGTGGAGCAGAGCCAATTTTCCACTCCAGACCGAGCCGACAGGTTCACACTGCCCTTCCTTTGCCCAACCTCCAGGTCAGGTCATGCTACTTCCACAGCATGAGGATGCTCCACCTGCCCCGAGCAGCAGTTAGGCCTAAAGCGGGGCACAGCCACGACTGCCGCTCGGGCACAGCAGGAGGTACAGCCTCGCCTTGTCCATTTAGCCAGCGACATGCCCAGTCTCTCCCATCGCTGTGCCCATTTTCAGGGCAGGCTGCTCTTCCAGCAAGTCAGAGGGCTCCAGGAGACAGGCGGATTGTTTCGAGCCTCTTTCAGTAGTTATGAAGCCCAAGCTACTGGCACCATTTGTTATCTTGTTCATCAAGCCTCTGGCCACTCCAGCAAGCCAGGAGGAACAGTACATGCTTGCACATTATCTATTGTGAAACAGCCTATTGTGAGGGTAAACAGACTCTGCCACTTTGTTTTATTATTAACCGTGCCATGGCCCACGGAGGCTGCACCCCTCCTTCCCAGCAAGGAAGGGACAAGTCCCAGGGTGGCAGTAGCCAGGTCCAGCACTGCTGGTGCAAAGTCCGAGGTCAGGACCAAAAGCACCGCCGAGTCATGCAAACAGCAAGGCGCTGGAGTTCACGGCAGGCTGAGCAAGTGAAATGCTCTAAGCGGGTCATGCCAGAGCAAAGAGAAGGGAGCGAGTCAAGCAGCTTGCAAGCTGGGATCAGAGAGCTGATGCAGCACTAGAGACCAGGAGGGAGCTACTAGCTCCGAAATCCCCCTGCATTTCCTCCTCCGATAGGAACAGGACTCATGCTGGGCAGCTACAGCACTCTTCAATCATTGCTTTGCCTGCTTATCAGCTAGAGGATTTTAGCAGCTGGCGTTTCTGGGAACTGCCTGCTGCTTTCCCTTCTGCTGGTGCTACTGGCTGCACACTGTTGGCCTGGCAGCTCCAGGGGCTCCGCAAAGCAGCGGTTATTTATGTAACTCGCAGACCTTGGTTATGTAATGCTAATCCCCCCCACTAGCACCCTGTCCTGGAAAGCAGATAGCACGGAGCAAGATCCCAGCGGAGCACCGCAGACCCTCTGAACTCGACAAGGCTACACGGGAGCTCTGCAGGCAGATAAGCCCTTCATTATTTCAGCATCACTGTAAGCATGAACGGGCGCTCTCCCCTCCCCAGCCCAATATCTTTCTGGATTTAGAAAGAGCGACTCCCTACTGCTCAGGCAGGGAGATCAGCTACCCTGCACTCCAGAGCGTGCTCCTGCAGTTTGGGGACCAGAAGCAGCAGCAAACTGGCTGCAAAAAACTCAGGGCTCAACTGATGAATAAGTCAGCATAGCCTCTCGGCAACTGTCCTAATGCCATGCTCCCAAGAGCCAGGCCTGTGAGACCAATTTCCTCACCTCCCCCTAACCCATTTAAGGCATCATTACCAGGAGACACTGCTCCATTCCTAGGGTTTTCCCTCCCCAGCAAGCACTGGGGTATTGCACGAATCCCAGCTTGGTGCTGAAACCCTTGCCCTCACTACCAGGTTAGCTTCAGGATCAGAAGAACCGAGAGCAACTCTTGCTCATCGTGCATTTTAGGTTGAGTCACACGCAGCCAGGTCCCACCCGCCTCGCTCACCTTGATGTTGCCATTGGCATCAAGAAGGATGTTTTCCAGCTTCAGGTCTCGATGAACAATCCCATTCTGTTTGGAGAGAGAAAGTGAAGTTCAGGTCAATGCACTTGAGAGTAATCACAGCAGGGAGGTGACCGTCCTTTACTGGTTCAGCACATGTGGAGAGACCCAAGCAGCAGGTAGAGATTAGCTTTATTTTATTTTTTGTTATGGGCTCTAAACAAGATTCAAGTTCACCATAGGGGAGATAAGCAACAGATAAGGACTTAATATGCTCCAATGCATCTGTAAGCTCATTTTTCACAAGTAGGTTATCTCAGCAGAAGCCTTTGCTTACGAAGCAGTCAGGAGTGCTTTTGCACTAGGTCTTGGAGGCAGTTTGACTGGCAGACACCCTCCCCACCTCTTAGTCAGAGGCTGGGCCTTGAGCCATTTGACATCCACCCTAGTGCTGGTTCACACAGAGAAGCTCAAGGTATGCGCGCTGCCTCGTCGAGTTCAGGCATGCTCTGGTATAGTACCAGCTAGAGAGACATATTCATCCAGGACAGGTGCACCGACAGGGTTCGATACCAATTGCCAGGGCAGTCAGAGGTGGAGCGTACAGCTACGCAGCTAGCGATGTCTCCCTGATCGCAAAAGCACCGAGCACCCTCTGTTCCCATGACTCCCCTGGGACTTGGCTCAGAGACCGGGGCATGAAATCAAAGACAGATGCCAAGATCCTCCGAGAAGCACCAGTGTAATCCCAGGTGATATTTGTGCCAGGTCTATTCCTCCGGCAACTTTTTGATCCCCTGGTTTTGAGCCGACCTCTGCAGTTTGAGGTCTCTTGGGCATCGGGCAGCACATGTCTCAGCCACCAGGATGGAAGGGCTCATCCTGCACGGGCACAGCATCACCGATCTAGCAGAAGTAACTAGCTAGTTCTGCAGTTTTCACTAGAGTTCACATCTAAGTTGACAGCTCTGGGCGTTTCCCTTACCCACGGTTGATAATATGCTGTGAAGAACAGTCAGAGGCTTGGCGCCTTAGTAGCAAAGCAGCCACAATAAAAGGTAGCCTCCTCTGCCCGGGGCAAGCATATCACTTTCCCAGACTCAGGGCATAGGCTCCCCATCCCACTCCAGGGTGGGTAAGGATCAGCTGAACAGGTTTTTGAGGGGGGCAGAAGAAATGGAAGAAGTTAAGCTCTCCCCATACAGCCCTTCCCAGGTGGGCAGCAACTCAAAACTCTTCCAGACTGAAGCGTTCTCTGGACGAAAACCTCGAGGAATCCCCTCTGCTTTCCTTCTGTGTTGCTTTATCATTGGACTTGCCAGCACCAGGGCGAGAAGGGTGCAGAGTCTGGCTATAAGATACGAACCCTCCCAAACTGCCCCACGCAGTCTGTGCCGGTTGAGGAGTCGTCAGGCCTGCTAAAAGCCACTCACAAGCAGCCAGAAGGTAGCAAAACCTCATGGGTTTTGTGGGCACCCACGCGCCCACAGTCTTCCAGCGCAGGCTCATTTTTGAGCCCAGGTTTGAGCTGACCATGACCCTTTGCCACCAGTGCCCGCATGTAGGTGGGGGCGGCTTGCTTACCTTGTGACAGTAGTAGATGGCGGACACAACCTGCCTGAAGAAGTGCCGTGCCTCCTGCTCCGTCAGCCTCTGCCGCTCGCTGATGTAGTCGTACAGGTCTCCTTTGCTGGCGTACTCCATCACAATGACAATCTTGTTGTTGTTCTCAAACACTGGGTGGGATAACAAGAGGGGCACGTTGAACTGAGAGATGCTACGGAGGCACCTTTGAATACAGAGTCCTAGTTAGCAAGAGCTTCTGATCGTCATCAGGATGCTGATGGCCGAATGGGCCACCCCGAGCCTCTGTTTTGAGCTAGAACGGACAGCTAGAGCACCGCGCGAAGGTGGGGCGTGCGCGGATACCCAGCCCAGGCCCCGCAAGCCAGGCACCAGCATGCTCTGCTACCGCAGACTGCATGAGATGCAAGACGCTGAACCCCCAAAGGACGACTCGGGCACACGGTTGTTTCTTTGCCAGGATATCGCCGCTCAGAAGGAAGGAAGAGAAACGCTGCGGTTCCAGTTGGCCTGATCGAGTGTAGACTTTGCACCCTCGTAGCCCACAGTCACAGCCTGCCAGGAGAAGCAGGCTTTTGCTCCAGTTTCATGTAGGTGTATAGATGGGTTACCACATCATATTTAGGTTCAGCACAGACAGCAAACATGACTCCATCTCTACAAACACGCAGCCTAACCTATGCTGCCAGGCCTCTGGCTTTGTTTAGCAGACAAGAGGACTCTAGATACCTCACGTACGCCCTCGAGGAAGTAGAAATACTAGACATTGGCCACGCAGAGCGTGCCAGGCACAATAAAGCTATAAAAACCCGAGAGAGCCAGCTACTCTAGAGAATGCAAGTTTTGTTCCGTTTTGGAGACGAGGGACTAAGACGTGTTCAAGCAGCACCAGGCTGACTTCATTTGAGACGTGCTCCAAGAAGGTTCTCCCCCCCCCAATTCTCCCCCGCCACCTGCCTTTCTCCAAATTCAGAGTTGTTAAAGGTTGTTGCTTTGACAACCCTGGCGAGAGCAGAGGTCTGTGTCCAAGTCATCCTATGGTGCAGCTGTCCACAAGCTCTCCTCACCCAGCCTGCGCGGCGGGCTTCAGCTCAGACCTGGGGAGGGAAGGACTGCACCCCCTGGATGAGCTCGCTCAGCTAGAGCTACTGCAGGTTTTACAGTCTTGGCACAGGATGGTACGGGCAGGACACGAAAGCAAGCATTACCAGGTTTTAGAGCTCCATGCGCTGCAAACCCACCCTGGGGCTGGAAGCTGCGGTTAGTGTTGCTGGCTTGCAAGCTGCCTTAACTGCAGGCAGATGCAAAGGCTTCCAAAGCCCTTGGGTGGCTTTGTTCCCCCCTCCATATCTCAGGCGAGCGGGGCAGTAGTTATTTTTAGCGGTGGTATTCCCCTCTCGCCACCTGAGGACTTGTGTACAAACACACACAGAGCAAAGTTCAAAAAGCCAAAACATCAGGGAAAGCAGAGCACCTAGCAGCCCTCAGCTCCCTGCCCCACGGCTGCTGAGTCACCATCGGCTTGTGCAATAGAAGTGAAGAGCTTCCGCCTTCTTGTTTTGAAAAGCTCGGTTTCCATTTTTGGAAGGGGAGAGTTTACAAAAAAGAGAAGAGGGAAAGCCCTGCACTGCCCTTCCCTGCAAAAATCCACAGCCTGCAGACAGCTCTGCCCTTCTTGGCATTTGCCTGGTTTCCAGTTAGCAAAGCAGAAATCCCCCAGTCTCCTGGCTGGATGCAATTTGGATCTACTTGCCACAAAGCCAGCAAGGCTGGGTCAGAGTCCGCCGGACCGCAGCGCTCAGGATGCGAGGAGTCGGCACCGAGCAAAACAAACAGTCAGTGCCAGTTTAATTAGGTAAGCACGCACGCTTCAGGAGGAATGCTTAGCCCCCTCGCTTGTGCCAACCAAACCCCAGGAGCGTGTCAGCAAGTCACTGTCCAGTTTTGCTGCCCAGCTGGGAATCCCTGCCTCTCTGAAGGGAAGATCTCATCACCAGCAGCGTCACATAACGAGCATTAAAACACACTACGCACAGCCAGAGCAGGCCGCGGCGAGTGAAACGCCCACCCCCCATGTGCGCGTCAGCAGCTCTTACCTTCATGGATAGCAATGATGTGGGGGTGATTAAGGGAGGACATGATCTCGATCTCCCTCCGGATGTGGACAAGATCCTGCTCATCCTTAATTTTGTCTTTCCGGATCGATTTGATAGCCACCTGTGAGTAAGAGCACGAAGAAAGAAAACGTTAGGGCTGGCACTTAAGGGTCTTTCAAAAGCCTGTTGCCACTTCCTGTCCACGTGGATCGGAGCACCCAGACGAGTCTAGCGGGAGGCAACACTCCTGCCTTGGTCTTGCTGCTTGCATGGACCTGCCTCAAGCCCCAGATGTTGCACAGACCTCACCAGACAGTCCCTGCCCTGGAGGACTGGCAAGCCGAATCAATGGACAGAGGCATTGCTCCCTCAATGCTAGACATGGGGAAAGCCTAGGAACAAATTTGCTTGCCTGAGATCATGCAAGCCTAACTCAGCTCTCAGCCAGAGCCGGGTCCTTACCACGTGGAGCAGAGGACCAGCCCATCGGTCTATACACCCTGCTGGTTATTGTGGACAGGGTGTTTTAGTATAGGCCCAGGACTTGTCTCCCACACAGTGGTACTCCAATAAATCACGCTGGAACTGCCCCCAGCTTTATAGCAAGATATACCCAAACAGCATCCTCGTCCCCCAAAACCATTCTGACCACCCAGACACGCTGCTAATCTCCGCCAGCCCACAGCAGATCTCCAGCGCTCCTCAAAAGACACCGTGACCCTCCTTCGCCAGTGATGGATAGGCTGGCCACACCGCTGGACTGGTGTCCTGGACTGGAATCCCCGAAGGATTACATCCAGTGAAAGGAATGTGACCTGCACACATGACTTGGAAGATAACGACATCTTGGTGTGGTGCAAATGAAAAACAGGTTTGTTTTCCCCCTGCAACTATTTGTTTCGGGAGCCAAATTGCTCAAACTCGTTAAGGGAAAGTCTGCGAGGGAAGGAGCAGGCGACCGGTTCCTGCTAACGTTCCCCTTGTGACAGAGGCACAAGCAGTAAACACAGGACTTCCCTCCAACGCACAGGGCCCACGTCCCAGGGCTCACTCGGATTTCTTCATTATTACAAAGGCTCCTCCACAAGGAGCTGGAAAGGGGAGGAGAATGAAAAGCGAGTGCTGGAGAATAGATGACCTGTAATCCCCTTTCAAAAGAGATTGGAGAGAGACAATGTCCTCCTCGGGTTGGATTTACAACTGAATCCAGCAGAACCTCGGTTTTTGTATCAGACAAGAATGCGGAACAGCATTAATCCTGTAAAAGGATCCTGGAGGATGCAGAATGCCAGGTCTCCCAGCAACAGGGCCGGGGGCCCCGTTCGGCCGCACCGCCTCCCCCCTCCGCTCAGGGCTGGTGTTCCCTTTAACGAAGGGGAAGGGGATCGTCACACAGGTTATCTGCTGACAGGCGAGGCAGACAGATGCTCAGTGGGTTGCCTCCCTGGGATTCAGGGATGCCTTTCAGTCCACATTCCTCTTCGTGCCCAGCCTGTCAAAGCAGTGACCCACCGTCTAGACTCACGCCCGACACTGCCCCTCGCCTCGAACGCGCTGTGGGTAGGAAGGATGCAGGCGCTGGCGGTGCGCGCCTTCCAGCTAGCGGCTCCCAGCGCAGAACAGGGACACAGGGGACTTGCATTTGCATCCCAGCTATTGCTGTTACATCACCGCTATTTTCTTCCCCTGGTGCCGTCTGAACAGCGTCTCCCAAAATAAACCAATGGCCGAGCTAGAGCCAGGCACGCACTCATAATGAATTAGGAGTTACCACAGCAGCGAGCAACACCCTGCCATCTCAGTGCCTTGACTGGAGAGATGTGCACGCGCCGTATCTGGAGCAACATACGGGAGATGCCTGGTCATCCTATCCAGAGGGAAGTGGGTCTCTCTCAGAGTCCAGCCCCCATTGCATGGGATCAGCAGCTGGTCCTTCCCTTGCTTGTGCCTCACTAGTATCCCCTGCCTCCAGTTAGATTGTTTGAACCCAAAGGCTCTTCTCAAGGAAGTTACAGGAAACTAAGCAATCAGTACCTATCAAGAGCTCTCAATGCAGGATGTGTGCACTTGGCAACCCTTGTGCTAGGTTCACAGGTTAACCTTCAACTCTTTCTGCCTCAGTGCCCCAGTACTGGCTATGCCATCTGGCAGGACCAGCTGCCCAAGTGGCTTTATGCAAACAGACTAGGCTGCTTCCTCCCTCCCATGCCCCCAAAGCATCCTGCAACGAGTCACCCGCTTGCCCCATTCACCTCAAGAAACATGCGGCTGGAATGCCTGGCATTCAGGCTGCCCGGACAGGACACAGCCACCAGCTACATCAGCACATGCTGAATGAAAAGCTATTGCTCATACCCATCTCGTGACTTATCCCAGCAAGACCCTATGGCCTTGCAGGCAGGACGAATGGCTGCATGCCTCCAAATACGGGAAGCTTCTAGATAAGACTTCAGCGGGGTCAGACAAGCACATTTGCCTATTGCAACCATGATGCTCAACTGTTAATATTGAGGTGAGAGGATGGCATTGAGGAAAGCACGTTTCCTATGGCACTTAGTGACACTGCTTAATGTAAGAGCTGAAGGGCTGCAAACAAAAATCAGCAAGGATATAGGGGTTCTCTTGCTGTTCACTTTCCGTCTCCAATGATGTGTAGTTTGGACAGGTTAGTGGTTGTGGGTCCAGCAGACCCTCAGGTGGGCTTCACAGTACCAGGGAAGCTGCTACACACACCGCACGTGTGAGCAACAAGGCAGTTACACTAGGAAGACAAGTTTGTGTCATGGGCAAGTCTTCCCCAGTCCTACCAACAAGACCAGCAGCACTAGTAGGGTACTCTTCTGCATAGCTCCTTCACCCCACTGTGGTTACCTCCACTGGTGTTACCAGCTATACCACTGGGGAATCAAGCAGGACCACTGGGCAGCTTACTCGGAAGGCTCAAGGGGACGTGCCACCTAGCCCAGGAGCCGTGTTTGTGGAGGACAGAACATGCTCCATCTCCCACACCAGACAATGTCTGGACTCTCCAGCATACCAGGCACTCTGCTGGCCATTAAAGCTTGCCAGCTTGGCACTGAATTCTGAAGTGAGACGGGTGTGATGAGGCCTCTGGTCAGACAGTGTATGCTGAATAAGTGATGAAAGGTCTTATCAAGTCGCCAGCCCGCTGGATGCTTTAAAAGTGGTTCCAAATCATGAGCATAAGGCCACGTGCCTACCGAAACGTGGCCTCTCATGCACTGTGGAAGAGTGCAACGTACTTTTGGTAAGAGGAAGATCAAGAGGAAGGCATTGCTATTTTTAACTGTTCCAGGTGCCCCTTCCCCTCCACCTCGGGCCCGCACAGGGGTACATCAGATACAGCGAACGAGCACCATAGAAACAGGCCTCTTGTTTAGCTTGGCCGGGATCCAAGCAGTGAAAGCTGAACTGGAGGCAATGCTATGGGCAGATGCTGGAAAGAACAGGTGCAGGGGCCAGTCCTTTCTATGGGCAGCACTTTTACTGGGACCTCATATCAGATGCAGATGAAAGAGGCAATTACCAGCTCCAGCGAGATCATGAAGGACATGCAAAGAAAAAAAAAAAGCAGCGGGCTCTTTGCAGTGGAGCAGAGGAAGCCCTTCAGCTACAGGATTTCCAGCTGAAAACCCATCTCTTTCCAGCAGTCCATACTCCACTGAAAATCCACCCAAGCCAACCATTTGCATGGTGTTTCCTTTAAGCTGCTAAAGAAAACAGACAGGTCTGCTTCAGCTCTGAGCTGTCCAAGCCCTGTTAAGGGGAAGGAGCGGGCAGCCAGTTGAGAGAGCGGACGGCTGGGGATTTTAAGTTAATCAGACAGAGGCAGCTTCTGACGAGCCAGAGGCAAACCTCTGCCCAAAGGCATTTCAGCACCAGAGTTTATGCCAATAGCCTCAGCTTTGCAGGCAGCCCATGAAGAGGATCACAACCGAATGAAAGAGCTGCACATCCTTACATCTTGGGGTTTCGGAAAGGGAAAATCTGAAGAATGAACAAATATTTACTCGGCTCAGGACAGGCTGAAGATTAGACATGTCTATAACTGTTCAAGTGGTGGGGGGCAGGACAGACATACGTGTGTGCGTGTGTGTGTGTGTGTGTGTGTGTGTGTGTGTGTGTGTGTGTGTGTGTGTGTGTGTGTGTAACTAGGCGAGGCACTGACAGTCTTCACTATCCCTTGGTTATTCAGTGGCCCACATCTGCTATTTGCATTATGATAACGCTGTAAGGCCAGCGCTCTTTGTGCTGGCCAGGATGCAATCCCTGTCCTAGACAGCTTGCATTTGAAGTGTTGGATGCTAGGCAGGCCGGATGACAGCTGGCACTAGACTCTTGCTCTCTGCTAGTTCCCAGCGCCTAGTAAGAAGTAGGCCAGGGACACCATGCCAACAAGGAGGATCGTGCCAGGCCAAAGGGTTGCGAGGCAGCATTGATACAGCGCAGTTGGGCCGCGCATCTCCAGAGCCAGCAGACAGACCCGTGCTTCCACCTGCACAAAAGTTAAACGCGAGCTGCTCCAGGCCATGCAGAGACAGCTCCTATCCAATTCACAGCTGTTTCTCTTTGTACGACATTCTGGCACATTAGTGACCGCATCTCACACCCGCCCTCCCTCCCAAATGCGACGCCTTGTCAGGCCAACTAGGTTACTGAAGCTGGTCTCTTGATGTTTATCCCCAGGGGTTGGGGCCTGTTTGTGAAGCTGCTGTCCATGGATCACATCTCACACCACAGGGTGTCGGGGCAGGCAGATTTCCCCTCCCAGGAACGGTTCACTGCCTGTTGGGCCGCCTCAGTATTTCAAGGCTGTGGGTGATGGTATGTGATCTCAGGCCACACGCACTTACCCAAAAACCACCACAGGGAAGTTTCTGGCCTAGCTTTAGACAGGATGCAGTATTGCTTCCAGAACAGACACCAAATCCTAGACGCTGGTGCTTACAGACTCTGTTTTTAAGTGATGCTCGCAGCAAACCTATAATAGGTTTCAAAAGCCAGTTTGCTGCACTACTCTTTCACTTAAGCAGACCCTGAAAGTCAGGAGCAATTAGACAAATTAGGAGTTTGGAAGCTGCTTGGACTCTGCAACATCTGAAGTCAGCCGAAATGCTACAGAGCAAGAGCCTGAAGGGCAATGTTTGTTCTCTACTGCTGGCATACCTCCGAGTATGTGCAAACCCCTTTCCAGGAGGAAGTCTGACTTTGATTGTCAAGTGTGCGACTGGAAGCTGTAATCTCTGCCCACAAAAGAAACATGCTAACCACTCAATAGTGCTCCAAATCTACCAGCACAATGCTAGTGCTGGGCAAAGAGTTCTTGAAGCCGCCGACCTCGCCAAGCCCATGCACAGCACGGCTCAGAAAGCAGAGCAAGACAGATGCCTCCGTGCAGCCATCTGGTAGTAGGCTGGCCTCAAAAAATGCCTGCCTTGTGCCCAAAGATTTCAGGGGCAGATTTTGGTCCCTTCCTCTCTGGGGGATTTTTCCAGTTCTGCCGGGTTACGCCCGATTCATAGGCGAGTAAACCAGATGCAGATCAGCCCCTGGCCAGAGAGAGGGAAGCTTGGAGTCCCGGTGGCCAGGACAATAGTCTCCCTTCAGCCTGGCCAATGGGAGCCGATGTTTTGCATTTCAAATGAGTCCCAGCCACAAAGGCTGTGGCACTGGCAGGCAATTCATGTCACATCTATTCTAGCAAGCAGAGTAAACACGGCTGCAAAGCCTGGCCTGGCTGCCGCTCGCGCTTTCCAAGGGGGGGGGAGGAAAATTTTGCCAGGGAACTCAGTCATCCCCAGGGATTCCCCCTGGCCAATGCCACCACCTCCCACAGCCCCCTGGTAACAAGACCCTGGGACAGCCATCCTAGCAGCCCCTCCATGCTCCAAGAGGGGCTTTCCCCTGCCCCAGCTCTAGGGCTGGCTGCTCACAGCAGGCAGCCCAAGCCCCCGGCTGTGATGAAGCAGCTGCCGAGGTGTTACTCACCCAGCACCAGCAGTGTGGCAAGGCTATGCACACTCGCCCTGCCTGTGCCAGCGCCAGGCCTTGGTGCAATCCAGGGTGTGGATCAGCTGCCTGGGGTGGCTTTGCTCCCCCCCACCCCGGAAAAGGTTTCCCACCCTCTCCCACACCCCAAAGAAAGCCTCCACGGGAGGCTGGGGCCGGCTGCAGAGCTCCTGCTCCCCCGGGGCAGCCTGCC
>JAGPOW010003356.1:982359-997736 GCA_030014935.1 Caiman crocodilus | reverse complement strand
ACTCAGGCCCTCAGACACCGCACAGGGGTGGGGGCCAAGCTGGAGGGGACGGGGCAATGCAAAGGGATTCAGGGCACACAGATCCCCTACTCCGCCGGGCAAAGGCAGAGGTGCCCGGGGCCGCGATGGGGGGCAGGGAGCAGGACCAGGACCAGGGAGAGGGGCATGGATTGGGGTCTGGCAGGCAGGCACCGGGAGCCAAGATCAGGAGCAGGGATGGGGAGGAAGGGGCATCAAGGGTCGAGGATGGGGCCGGGCAGGCACCGGGGCAAGATCAGGACCAGGGACGGGGAGGAAGGGGCATCAAGGGGGCAAGGATGGGGCCCAGATGAGGAGCAGGGATGGGGATGGGCGAGGGAGGGGCAGGATCGGGGCCGGACCCCGCTCACCTACCAGCCTCCCGGAGCGCTCGCGCGCCGCCTTGACCTTGCCGTACGTGCCCCGTCCCAGCGCCTGCAGGAACTCATAGCGGTGCCGCAGGTTGTGCTTGTGGTGGTGCCGCTTCACCGCCTGCTTCTTCATCACGGGCCGCGGCGACTGCAGCAGCCCGGCGGGCAGGGGCCCGGGGCCCAGGCCGGGCTCCATGGGGCAGGTGCCAGGTGCCCGTGGCCGCTCCCGCGCCGCCCGCGCCCATAAATGCTACAACCTGCCGCCTCCCCGCCCGCTCATTGGCTGCGGCGCGGCACGTGACCCGCCCCGCCGCCGGCGTTCCAAAGGTGTCAATGGGGCTCGAGGAGGGATGATGTCACCCGTGTGTCCCCCCCCCCGCCCCGGGCACGAGGGGCTGCAGCGGGCCGGGCCGGGCCGCGTTGCACCTCCGGGGTCCCCCTGCAAGGGTGCACCCGGTGGAGGATGGCCCTGCAGAGAGCGGGACACCGGGCAGGGGGCCAGAGCCCGGCTCAGAAGAAGAAGGGTCGGAAGCCCACGAGCAAGCAGCACCGAAGGGAAATAAATGCCCCGTCCCTGCGTGTTCCCCGGGCTCGTCCAGGCAGCGCCTGGCCCCGAGCCGTGCACGAGCCCTGCCGTCCGCGCGGTCACGCCGCACGCCGCTGGCCCCGTCTCCCGTGTCCCAGCGCGGCCGAGCAAGCGGGTGACCCGTGTCCGGCCGGCGGGGGATGCTTGCCCCCGATCCTCTCCCCACAGGGTCCAGGGAGTTCTGATCAGGGGTCCTGGTTTTCTGCGACTAACAAAAAAAATCCCCAATTTCCAAGTTAAAAAAAAAAAAGAACCCCAAATCCACATTTTTCCATGATCAAAGTGAAATGCTACTATATATATAGTATATATAAATACGTATATTTATATACCAAATACTATTATATTTTATACTATTATATATTATCAATATATAAATATGTATATTTATATAGATATGCGCATCTATCTGTATATATATATGCATTAGTGGTGTTTCATTTTAATCATGGAATCATGGCATATATATATATATATATATATAAATATATATACAGATAGATATGTATATCTATATAAATATACATATATATATACACACATATACACACATATATATAGTAGCATTTCACTTTGATCATGGAAAAATGTGGATTTGGGCTTACTTTTTTCAACTAAAAAATGGGGGATTTTTTTTTATCAGAGAAAACCAGGATCCCTGGTTCTGATGTAGAGGCTGGGCCATTCCCTCCCGTGCTCAATAGTGACTGATGCCCCTTTCCTCCAAGCACGTGTCCAGGGCCAGACACAGCCATGGGCAAACCGGGCGGCCACGCAGGACCTGGACAGAAAGGGGGCCTGAAAATGGTAATTTTTTTTCTGTTCTCCGATTATTATTAGCATTATCTCTGGTGAAGGGGGGCCCGATACTAAAAGTTTGCCCGTGGGCACCAGGAGTCTAGGTGCGGTGCTGCGTGTGTCCAGTCCCTTTGTGCGTCTGGCTGAGTTCTCAGCTTCCCCCGCAGCCGGGGGCCACGAGTCCCACCCTTGAATGATGTGCTGGGTGAAAAAGAAACTCCTTTGGTTCGTTTTAAACTGGGACCTATTGGTTTCATGTTGTGGCTCCCTAGTTCTTGTCTGGTGGGAGAGTGTCAACAGTAATAAATCCTTTGCCATTTAGTATTTAGTTCCCCCCAAGCATCTCTTTCCTAAGCTGACCAGGCCTAGCCACATTAGTGTCTCTTCACCTGGAAGCCCCTCTGTACTACTTATCCTCCTGGTTGCCCTTCTCCAGACCTTTCCTAGTTCTCCTGTATCCTTTCTGAGGTGCAGGGGTGAGCACTGGGACAGTACTCAAGGCGTGGATGCACCATGGATTTATAAAGGGGCACAATGCTAGTTTCCATTGGGTTGATGAAGCGACGCACTAGATCTGCACTGATGGCACTGGGGGTGCAGAGTTGCAGTGATGGGCTGGTTTTGCTGACTGAATAGCATCCCAAAGTCTTGGGTCTGAATAAACGCCACTGCCCTGCACTGTACCGGGGCTGAGGTGGGTGAAATGCATGCTCTGCATCAAAGCCAAACGCTCCGTATCGATAGCTACGGCCGGCTCCGTTGTAGTCTCCTTCCCTGTGGTCTGTTTGCCCCCGTGGTAATTCTTTGTTTTCGAATATCAGAAGAATGTTATTATTTCAAAAGGAGCCAAAACAAAAGCGTTTGCCTGGTTTGGCAGGCGTGCAGACAGCATCCTAGTGATTGAAACTGTAGATAACTGCAGCATTACTCATCCGCACAATCAGACCTGGCTTTTCCCAGCACTTCAAAGGCTGAAGGGCAGCTTGACAGGATGACACAGAGCAGGGTCTCCCGGTAATGTAATCAAGGACAGATCAAACCCAGAGCTGATGTGTGACTCAGACCCACTGAAGTAGATGGAAAGCTCACTGATTGCAGTGGGCTTCAGATCAGGGCCCTATAGCATCTCTCAGGTTTATGCATAAGATGCAGCTACACTACCAATAGGTGCGATGGCAGATGTAACCAAGCTAGTGCAACCTAGCTGACACTGATTACAGCATAGCTGCAATAGCACAGAGCTCATTATAGATGGCAAAACCTGCCTGGTCCCCTGAGCAAATCCCAAGGGCTGTGCTGCTTTCTATACCCAAGCCTGGGAGTTTAAAGAGACACGAACCGACATGAGTCCTGGTCACATTTTTGACTGCTGTGTGGCTATAAACACTCAGCTCAAGATTTCAAGTGGTATTTAGGCACCTCATTCTCTTTGAAAAGCAACAGGAGCTAGGAGCCGATCCTTGTTTGAGGACCTCAGCCTTTGATGATACAGAGGTATCCTCTCCTAGTGACTCTAGGCCAGTGAGGGCCCCAGTTCCCCAATGGACGTTACTGGTTTAATATCCTTCAGAGGGTCAGATCCACTATATGCACTGCACCTGGATGCTCAAAACTGCCCCTGAAGTCATAGGTGCTCTGGATGTGCAGCAAATGCGGGCTGCATCCACGTGCATAACACTGACATCACCCTATGGACAAAGAGGTCGCCATGCATCCAGATTCCCTTTTTGAATCAGGGCTGATGCACAGACCTGCTGCTGTCCCCTGCCAGTTTGAGGGGCTTCTTTTGTGCTGACAATTTGCTATGCTAGAGTTATAATGAATTATTTACTGTACAGTAACAGCAGCTGCATTTCATTTTCCAACCAGCCAGCAGGTCCCATAGGCAAGATAAACAAGGCATAGATGAGATTAAATAAACTGCTGCAGTTTCAACGTCAAAACAAACAGATAGGATCCTGTTCAGGCAGCTCCGAGATATCACCGAACAGTCAAAGGTGGGGGAGGAAGAGGGAATAGACCCTTTATTGCAATAAAAAATAAAAAAAGAAAGCAATTTCACTTGCTGGAGCGGCGAGCAGTCGTGTCTTGTGGACCACTCTGGGCCCAATTCCCCTTTCACAATATAACTCCTTTGAGGAGTTATGAGGTCTTACTTCTGATTAAAAACCTGACTCTGGGAAATATTTGATCACATAATGACTTTGAGTATGTACAAGTCTCCTGTTGATGCTTTCCTGGTTGGATGTCTTTCTCTGTGGCGAGAGGGCAGTCCAGCCTTTGGGAATTTCTTCTGGTCTTTCTATCAGCGGGACTATTTTCTGTTACCTCCGTTGCTGAAACTGCTGTGACGCACAGGATTTGAAGTGGTCTGGCTCGTGATATCTTGCATTTCCTTTGAATTGTCAAGGTACATCCAGCCAAGCTCAATGGCATCCCGTGATAAGGATCTTCCATTGTCATAGTAAGGATCACTACATTTGGTCTATGCAGGGGAAGGTCTCTAAAAATTCCCCCCTGTTGCAACATTAGCCACGCTAGAGAGATCCTCTTTGGATGCAGCTGCTCATAACACAGCGAGCTGCATTTTCGGCTAGTATCTCTCTGCAACAGTCAACAGGGAAGTCAGCATGGCATTTGGCTCCATGTCAGGTCACCCTGCTCGGTCTAATCCACATGGCTTTTTGCTGCCAAGAGCTTGTTTACCTATGCGCTCCCAATGTTATTCCTCGGGGGCGATCTCTTTAGAGAAAACACTGGATTTGGTCAAAATCCATAGGTCTGTCTTCTTTTTCAGTGAAATCAACAGCTCTAGGATTGAGCCTGATTTCCAGGTTTACAAAACAATGAGCTTCCCATTGGAGACATGTACAGAAGTGAGATCTCCCTCTGGCAATAAGAAAAGTTTTGCCAAGCCTTCAAATACCAAAGAAGATCATTTAGCTTATTATTGACTCTAATTAGTGCTCCTGAACTTGGCAACATTCTTGACCTGCTGCTGGGGGGTACTCAGACAGGTGTGAAATCCATTCCTCCCCTGAGAGCACCGAAGGAACTGGCTCTACTCCCATCCCTCAAATATCCCCTTGATCAACATGGAGAGAGGAAATGCATTAGCACCAGTGCAAAAAGCGGTTTGGAAAGTAATTTATCACCTAGCAAGCCTAATGACTACAACAAGGATCATGATTGCAACAATGGCATTTCCCGCTACCAAATTCCATTGTAGCAGTCCCAGTCTGTGATGAATCAGCCTTGCAAAAGTCTGCTAATCCACTCACCGGAAGCGGCTAATTTTTAGTTATTTTTGGATAGACAAGCAGAAGATTGCTCGTTTTTTTAAGCATCATCTTTGTTAGAGTTTTGGCAAGTCAATTTTATGCCATGCTGGCTAATTTTGCGTAAAGATTTTTGCACGCTGGATTAGCTTGATGTAGAATATCAATTTTGCACTGATGGTATATGGGTTTCTGCCTTACTTATATGTAATTAGTAGCCTGAAGTAATATGCTATATACATTGTAAGTAAGGACAGCAGAATCTAGCTCAAATTTGGACATGGATACAGAGATAGGCAAAGCTGTTGAAGTCAAAGCTGATTCAGGGCTGGAATGGCTGGAAGAGGTATTAATCTCCACGAGCAATCATCCATATGGAAAGTCTGAGAGGTAGAGGCCCATGGAGAAGTAAAAAGAGCTATGAAAAATGCGCACCTTTTTCTTTCTTTTTCTCTATGCTCCATTCGTGGTGGCAGGACTGTCTAGTGATTGCTACCCAGGGTTGAGATCAGGATTCTTGGGTTCTGCTTCTTGCTCTGTAGGATCTTGGGGCAATCACAAAAAATTGCCACCTCTCAGTTCCACACGTGTTGAAAAGGACACATGTCATACTGTATCGCATTGTGTCCTGCCGCTGTCATTTCGGGATCATCCAGCCAAGGCATCTCAAATTAAGGTGACATCAAGTCAAACGGGTCTTAGGGCACCGGGCCAGTTTACAAAACTACTGGGCGCTGCAGCAGATGCACAATCTGTGACTTCTGCACTGCCACACCTGGAGCGTGTAGTAGGGTTGGAGTGATGGTATAGCTGTAAGGATCCAGGAAATACACCACAAGCCAAGCTTGTTTTGGTGCTAGCTTTTATTGGACCAACTGTATGGTTGGGAGACATGTCAGATAAGCTTTGGGCACAAGGTGCCCTCCCAGGTCTGGGAAAGTGTCCCAAAGAAAGGCGCTTTGTGCCTGAATGCTTGCCAAATATCCCTCCCAACTCTACAACTGGTCCAATAAAAGCTAGCACTACTGCAGCATGCCTTCCTTGTGGCTTGGCACCGTGTCACTGCTCACAGACTCACCGCCCTCTTTGCTCCTTGCACATCTGCAGCCAGCAATTCCCAGCAGTCGGTTGAGTTCCTGCTTGGAACAAGGTGGACTGCCAATAAATCTGCAACATGCACTGGGAGTAAATAGCACTTCCCTCTATTTGAAACACGCACACGCTCATATTATATTTGCATAGCCAAATGATTGTTTCTGTATAGATAAGTAGAAAGTAAATTGTTAACTTATATAGGCAGCATGCTAAAAGGTAGACTAAAATAAGCCACCTTCATATATATGGTATTTGTATATCAAGGTGATAAATTACTGTAAAACTGCCTAAGATAGATTGTTGGGGGGGGGAAAGAATTACAGGTTTTAAACATATAAGACTTAGGCCATTATAGAGTTAAAGTATAAATGGTGTCCTCCATTCCTGTCATTCTCCTTGGGCTTTTCAGTCCATACAGCATGCAAGACCCCCCACCAGTATAAAGCCCCAAATTGCAGTTGATAAGAACCGCAGACAAGTGGTTGAGATAAGGATGGAGTGGTAGCTATTACCCTACATTCCCATGCTTTTGTGAGCTTGAAGTAGAGCTTTGGGGTTTTGTTCTCCTCTCACACGCATGCAAATAGCTGCCTTTAATACCAAGTTAATGGGAGTTATGCATGCACATCAACAGAAATGAGTTCCCCACCCACGCTGCCAGACGGGGAATATAATCCTTCCAGCTTTTCTGTTATATCCACTTGTTTGGTCCATCTCATCAGGTGTCCCCCTGGAGCAGATCAAATGGGATATACCACTGATCGAGTGTGACATGTAATGTCCTGTAAACATATCAGGGAGTGTAATTAAAAGGTTGTGCCACTGGTTTCAAAAGCCTGTCATGGAACAATGGTTTCCTGGCGCTAGATAGATGCAGAAACATTTATCAAAAATAAACATCGAGCAGAGCCGGGGCATTTATTTTCAAAGCAGGAAGCATTTGCTTTTCACGGCAATGACTTTGCATCCATTCCAGCTCGTGATGGATGTTCGTGGAATCGTTTTGTCTGCTGGCTGCTGAGGATGACAGCAGTTTGCTCCGCAAGGGCTCAGCAGATGCACACACACACACTCTCCGCCGCCGTGACATTGTCAATCAGACGGGTGATTTTCCACCACAACAGTTACACCAGGACAACACACAATGTGGGTGCATTTGCAGTGGTTAGAAGGGCATGCCCTAACCAATTATTTCTTTTCCCATGCGGGAATAAACTATATTGTCATAAGCTCTTGCATCCCCGTGAAAAAAAACGTTGTCGTGCCAGGGGAGTTGTTTGGTGGTAATTCCACCTGTAAAATGAAGACTTGGGGTTTCTTCTAGCTTCTTCCTCAGACCGGAGGGATTTCTTCGTAGACATTTGGCTAGCACTAGTGAAGAGAGGCTTCTCAGAGCAGCCCTGAAATACCAACCAGCTCAGTTCCTGATGCCAAGGTCATTCAGACTAGCGGTCACAGCCCGATTTCCAAAACCCTGGCTTCCCCGTCAGTCAATGTGGCCTCTCATATTGGTGGGTTCAAACGAGGACACACTGGCGCCCAGCTTCCTCATTTATTGAGCCCAATTAGGTAACTTGAAAGTCGCACGATTTCATTAGGGGCTGCATATGACGGCACACTCAGGACTGTGCTGCCGCAGGCTTTGCAGATGATACAAGGGCAGCTGAGTTGAGGCTCTTATAAAATTCTGGCATTACTCCATCTGAGTCTAGCTCTCCATCCTTCCTAGGCTTGTTCCCCTATAAAAGGACTGTGATCAAGCAAGGATAGGCATTTTGATCCCTCAGCAAACAAGCGAAAAAAGAAAAATCCTGGTCCCCCATCATATGCTACAGCCCACAGTCATTCCAGAGGCCTCTGGGTTGCGAGTCACCACAACAGCTGGGCTATAGCCCAATAGCAGAGACACAGTGCCTTGTGAAGAGCGCTCAGGATTCATCATATATGATCAGTTTTAAACCAAATCATTTGTTACAGCTAAAGTCTATCATTCCAAAAATACTGCAGATCATTTCCAGTCTGTTTGCAAGACTGCTGACAAGCATTTCCCATGCCGTGTTGGCTGCGGTACCAAATTTGGCAGGAAAGCAACTGAAACCAGATAACTAGGTGACCGCCGGAGGTCCCTTGCAGCCCTACTTCTCCGAATCCTGCGCCCCTTTCTGTTTTTTTAACTGACCTCCAAATGACGAGGAAAGGCACGTCGTGCCTGAAAGTCTACCCAGCCATGCTGCTGGCCCCGTAAAAGACACTGCCAAATATACCCCGTTTCTTTTCACATGTTCTGTGGACCTTTGCCGCTGCAAGACTACAGCCCAACTCCAAAGCAAAAGCAGTTGCAGCAATAAGACCCGGCTTCAAAGGACAGAAGCAGTTGCATGCCCGAGTGGTGGGGCTAGCGACAGGTTGGAAGTCCGGACGTGCTCGAGCGCTGCTCTATTTCCTGCTCCTGGGGCCTCCTCAAACCGCTATTTGGAGCCACAGCCTCTCTGATGTGAGATGAGGCGGGCGTACTGCTGCCCGTTCTTCAATGAGCGGCCAGGTTGTGCACTCGGGCATCTGGGCGAGACCCCGTTTGTCACCAGGGTTGCACAAGACCAGGCCAGAAAGGGTCCCTTTCGTGACCAGAATTGCCAGGAGCCCCTCAGCTGTGCCTGGGCAGCAGCAGAAAGGATTGACTAGAGGCAAGAATGGTGCACCGACCCCGACGCATGCATCTCTCTGGGCAGATGCAGCATGCAATCCCCAGCAAGGACCTCCTTGAGGGCCTTTCGAGCAGCTCTGTTTGCTGGGCTTGTACCCCAAGAACAGAGCCGTGCGTGTGGATGCAATGACGTGTGATGTTAGTCACACCCAGGGCTCCTCGACCACCCCGGTGCAAGGGGTGTATTGTACACATGACAGGCCTGCAAGCTGCAGTGGATGGAGGTTCTGGTTATTGTATCCGCGATGATGTTTCCACGCCTGGTTCTTCAGCAGCCGGGTTTTGCAGGGCTTATCTGCTTCCTTTCAAAGACGGGCTAAGCGTCTTGCAAGATTTCTGTCTTTTGTGGCAACTGGGCATGGCTACAGCTACAGAAAACCAGCAGCTGCCTCCAGAGAGCCAGGGTCCGGGTCCCACAAGGGATGCGTTTCAGTGGCAGGGCAGGAGAGAAGGAATTCCTCCTGGTACCGTCTGCTCAGTGGTCCCATGCAGGCCAGGAGAAGAAACTCAGAGGAACAACCAGTTAAAGAAAACTGAGTTATAGGGGGAAAAGGGTCAATGTCCAAATCGGGAAGCGGACACAAATTTTGCCGGGAACCCCTGTGCTTATGATGGGCTGAACTGAAAGCCTAGAGCAGGGCAACTCTGTGTTTGCAAGCATTAGATGTCTGGATCCAAATACTGTGGCTTGGGTCCTCTCTAGTAATAAAACTCCTGCTCAGGGGAGCTCTGCGTGGCTTTGTGTTCATTGTCCAGGTGAAGACCCACGCGCACACGCCTGTATGACAGTACACATGCAAGGGACCCAGGTGCACACGTGCATGCATGAATTCATACAAGTGTCCAATTCATTCATGCCGATGACGCATCTGCACCCAAAGCCTTGCACATATGCACACTCACACATGCCTTCCCAGTGTACACATGTATACCGCAGCTCTCTCTGCCCCGCGTGCCTCACTTCCAAGTAGCACTTCGCGGGGCACTTGAACCATTTCTGGAGAAGCGATGACTTCATGGTCACGTACCATCCCGAGCGGTGGGCCCCGCATTGCATGCAGCCCTGCAGCCATCAGTACTTATGATCAAAGGCCCCGTTCCACGGAGCAGGTCTGATCAGCAGCACAGACCTCCTTCCTGCTGTCTTACCTTGCCCCTCCAGGTGCAATGGGATCTATCAAGTATCAGTTTCAAAGCTGGAAACGCTTTCAGGATCAGCCGCTGAAAAGCACGTTCAGCGCGCGTGCGGGGAAAGGAAACCACATCGACCCTCTGCAGCAGGAATGCGGGGTGGGGGGGGCGTGCTGCAGAGCACAGCTGCTCTGGCCAACCTCCCTGACCGCTGGACTCACACTGGTGTAACAGAGGGAAGAATTTGGCCCACAGGCTCAGCGCAGCGACGTGCACTCATCTGCAGCAGGGACTGCATCCTGCCAGGTGCTGAGCAGGGTGCGAGTGCTGTCAGCAGCCCGCAGGGTTGCGTCCTGCAGGAGAGCTGGGGCTGATCTGTGTTGGGAAGATGCTGGCACAGAAAAAGAGAGCCCTGGGGTCTTTGACTTTGACCTGAGGACCGGCCAGCAGAGACCCGGAGAGGGGAGAGGAGCTGGACACCCCATCCAGAGAAGGGTGCTTGCAAACCCGCTACCCCTCCAGCACCGGGGAGGAGCCCGGATCTCAGCACAGGCCCCAGTGCTACCAGCTGAGCCAGCCTGCTGGCATAACCCCGCCGGCTGCAGAGCATCTCTGCCCTCCGCGGCCAGACCCTCGGCAGAGCCCGTTCGGTCCAAGGCCGAGAGCCGGGCGCCCTCTGCTGCTCGCTCGTGTCGCGCTTGCGAGCCCTTCTCTGCAACCTCCAGGGCTAGAAACACTTAGGATTCGAGAAGTGGCAGGTCTCGGGGGCCTCCTGGCTCCAGCCGCGTAATTGCAGGAGCAGCACCCCGCCTTGCATGAGCTGCCAAACCCCCAGAGAGAGAGAAAGGACCCTGGGTAGATTGGGGGGGGCCATGGCAGGTGCACATGATCCCCTCTCCTGCAGCCCCCCTCGTCTGCTGCCACTCACGCAGCAAAGCACCGCACAAGTGGGCTACGCCGTGCCACTGCCCCTCACCCACCAAGCACAGCAGCCTGTGCCCACGTACACTGCACCCCTATTTTAGCAGCAGCGGCACCTGCCATCTCACCCGCCTTGCCCTGTCCCATCTTCTCACCACAAAGGCCCTTTGATGCCCTCCGAGCAGGAGCTGGCTGCTCAGCCCTCGCTTCCACCGCCAAAATACACAACCCGGTTCACTACAGGGCCTCTCTCCCCCCAGACATGGGTTTAGTCCCTCTTGGAGACCCACTTCACTCCCAACATATCTGAAGGGCCTTTCACTCCTTGTGATGCAACCATCAGGGCCTGCCTTTGATGCTGAAGATGTTAAGATAAGGGAAAAGATATGCAAAAAGAATTAAAAAAAGGAAAGCCTCCAGGGAAGCTGCTGAGGTTGTGGATTGTGCTTCCATTCCCCTTGCCATCTTGGATCCACCTGTATCCGCACGTGGATCACCTTGCCCACAGGCTATTGATTGCTGGTCCCCGGCAGATGTTTCCAAACACCCTTAGCTTGTTACCTGCCAGGGGCTCCCATTCCTTCGCTCCCTCCTTCCCTGTCCTCCCTTTTCACTGCCAGCCCAGAGCCCTGGCATCACCTGCTACACCACCAGCGCCGTGCCATCGAACTGCCGGACACGGCTACGCCTGGCCAAGAATGGAGCAGCGTTTAAAGCTCTGGCTCTCCCCCTTTTGCAGAGCAGGCCACAGATGCCCTGGCGGGCTGCTTCTGGGTGAGGATTATAATGCCCCATGAAACAGTAAGGTCCAGGGAGCTCCAAGGCTTGGAGATCGCTTGCATTGTCCGCGCAGGAAAGAGCTCACGCTGGAGAGCGCGGGGGCAGCTGGGAGCCAGCGAGGAGGCACCAGCGCTGCGGGTAAAATTGCCCTGGCAGTGCCCTGCGCCTTCTCGCCCTGGAGTGGGCTGGAGATCTCCTGCGGCTTGCAGCACCGACCAGGCTTCACGCGGTGCAGCAAGGATCTGCGCCTTCTGTCTGGTTTTAATTACCAACTGGGTTTCCCCAGTCTCCGGAGTGAGCTCATTAAACCAATGATTCTGAGATTAATTAACGGAGGCTCCTCCTGTTTCACCTTGGGTTGCTCCGTCATGCGAGGCAAGGAAACAGCTCCCCAGAACACCATTGCTGTTGGATGCTTTTCCATGAAGCTACTGAAGGCAGATTCGGCTGAGGGCAGTGCTGGTCTCTTTCCTGTGAAGCCACCTCCAAGCAGAGCCCAGCCCGCCCCGGCCCGGCAGCAGACTGGTCTCGGGCCGCGGGACTGTAGGGGATGCATGAGCAGAACAGGAGTCAGGAGGCTGTTCCTAGCTCTGCCACCTGCCGAGTGACCCTGGAGAAAGCTTTCCTCCACCCCATGCCTCAGTTTCCCCACTTGCCAAACAGGCCTCACAGTATGGACCTCTTTGCCTGGCTTTGCTGGCATCACAGATCACAGTTTGCAGGGAAACCTGATCTGGGTGACCCTAGAGACAAGACCTGGGAGCCTTGCACAGAGAGGAAACCAGGGCTGAGTGAAAGCCCCTTGCAATCAGGAGGACAGCCCGGGGCTTCGGCTCTGGCCCTTCCTGCTGGGGAAGGTGCCATGCTGGCAGTCCTGGAAGCTGAAGTCATCTGCATGACCCGGGGCAGATTTCACACCTACCAAACTATCAGGGCCCTCTCTAGAGATCAGAGCTCATGTGTGTCTCTGTGGTAAAGCTTCTTTGCCAGCCCCTTGCTGGCTCCCAGGCCTGGGCTGCTGTCCCACATGCTGTGGGGCTGCTCCTAACTGGTGCCAGTAGAAGCAAGGCTATGATCGGACCTGCAGCTGTCCTTACATTTCCCAGGGAAAGGGGCATGGGTGCGATTCCCTGGAGCTAGCAGAGCAAAACTGCACCCCAGAGCCCCTGCTAGCAGAGAGCTTTGCTGCTAGGAGGGGAGGTCAGAGCAGTGGCGGAGCACCAGGCCATATCCTGTGGGTCCCCAGTGCTTTACAGAGCTGAGGAAGGAGCATTTTTCCCCAGGGAAACTGAGGCACGGACTGCCCAGCGTCCCATCCATCCCGGCTCTCTCTCGAGCAGCATCCCCCATTGTAAAGGGCAGTGAGGAGGTGAGCAGGGGGCTCTGTGGAGCTTCCCAGGTGGAGCAAAAAGTTCATGCACCGCTTAGCAAACGATGCCCCATGCCAGCCCCCAGTGCCATGCTGCTTCCCAAACACCCCTGTCTCATCTTCCTCCCGGTTTCTTGATCGCTCGCCTTGGCGTGAATTAGGTGTTGGGATTTCCTGCCCTCTCCCTTCCCGGGTGTTTGTGAGCAGGGCTCCGGCCTGGCTGGTGGGCTTGTTCGTTTCCACGTGCCGAGACAGGCTGCGGCTGCCCAGGACGGGAAGGGTCCCGCTCCTCTCCTCTACCCAGCAGGGCTCCCAGAGCGGCTGTGTTGCTGCTGCGGGTCTGAACTGCTCTGGTAGCCTTGGCGTTTCAAGCGCTGCTATCCCGACCACCAGGATCCTTCCCCGCTTCAGAGCCGCAATCGGCCAACCCGAATCCTGCCCGTAGCTTCACTGGGATCCAGCCTTCTTCATCCCTTGCTGTGATGCTCAGCGTTGCTGGGGGCTGCTGCCCTCCGGCCCAGATGTGACCCTATCTCTGCCCCTGGTGCAATTGTTCATGTAGGTTTACATACCTTTCCCCCAGGAGGGGCTCTTCCCTTTGTGTCCATGGGTGCTGAGCGCTCACTACAGCCATCGGACGTGCTCAGCACCTCACCAGGTTGGGCCCATGAACAATCTTGAACTCACACTCTTGCACGCTCACACTAGCCTCAAATGCCTCCTTGAGGCCCGCCTGGAGCTGGCGTCCTCGCTGGCAGCTTTGGGCTCCCCCTTCCGCAGCCAAGCGGTGGAAATGACTCGAGCGCTGGGACCGCAGGTGGGAGGACGTAGGACAGCCTGCGTGGGTTGTTCTTCGCCAAGGACAAGCAGGTGGGATGCAAATAATTAGCTTGGGGGGGTTGTTAGCAAATGGCTTCCCCCTTTCATCGGTGGTGGGTGGCAGTTCCAGATCAGAGGGGAGCGTGACTTACAGCTGACAGGAGGGATTGCACTTCAAACGGGGCCACTGATTTCCCTGCTCCAGGGCAAATGCAAACAGATGGGGATGATTTTCTACCCTCTGGCTCTGAAACAGCTTCACGGGGAGAGGACAGATGGCTCCAGGCGCAGCCTGCAGATCCACGTGGCAAGCGCTCTGGCCGCCAGGAGCACCGGATCTAGGGGCTGAGGCGGGGAGCTGGAGCTGGGTGTAGAGTCCCGGGATGCTGGTTCTGGGTGATCTCTGTGGGCTGCGATGAGGTGCCAGAGCGGGGCTGGAGCCCTGGACTCTGCTGCTTTCCCTCTCCCCAGCTGTCGAAAGGCACTGCCATGCGCTACCTGGCCTCCGCAGCCTTGACCATCATCCTTGGTGGTCCCGCAAGGGTGGGAAGCAGGCGAGTCCGCTACCCCGTGCAGGCACCGCGCTAGGACTTACCACGGCAAACCCATTGCATGCACAGCACGCCCGAGACCAGCACGGGCACGCGCCGATCTCCAAAAAGGCGTCACGAGGGGCAGCGTAGCTGCTGAGTCACCCCGGGGCGCCGAAAGCCGAGTCATGCCAGGAGAGATGCTGCCTCCTGGAGGGTATAAGTGATGTGCGGACGGCCTGCGGTGCCAGCGATGATACCCGCCCTGCAAGCAGGGACAGTGCCAGTTCCCAGCTGTTTCTGGCATGGACGAAGGGAGCCGTGGAGAAGAAGCCTGGTGGCTTGGGGAGGGGTCAATGGGTTCATTACCAGCGCAACTGGGGGGGGTTATGATGTAGCCTTTGCTAGCCAGAAGGGCAGACAGGGTCCCTTGCAGCCTGTCTGTGCCTTTACCCACCCCAGACTGGACTAGGCCTGGCTCTGGAAGGGGACATCCCTGCACACAGCTGTCCTTGACCCCAGTGGGGCCCTTGCACACTGGAAGCTCCCCGCTGGCCTTTGCTGCTGGTTCTCGGGACTTGCGGGGCTTGAAAGGAAGCTTTTTTTCCAGAAAATGGCAGGAGCTGGAGCTGGGGTGGTGGGAAGACACAAGGAAGCGCTCCCTTGCCTCTGTGCTCAGTACAATGAGGGGGTGGGAGCCTCAGAGACTGAGTTGTGGGGTTTCGTCCTCCGTCATGAGGCGGCTACAGCCCTTCTCTGTCTCCGTGCATGGCTGGAGGCCTTCTCCAAGGGAGCAATTCAGCCCCACCACGCAGGAGGTGAGCACCCCCCGGCTTCAGTGTATTAATCCTCACAGCAGTATCCCCACCCCACAGGACACAGCGGGGGTATCTGCATGTTCATTAATGCATCTTAATTACTGCACATTTTAGTACTTCCTTATGAAGTACCAACCAAACGTGCAGTAACTAGAGTTA